>PVJA010044681.1:0-15995 GCA_004027025.1 Myocastor coypus | reverse complement strand
TTTTTTTTTTTTTTTTTTTTTTTTTTTTTTTTTTTTTTTTTTTTTTTTTTTTTTTTTTTTGTCTTTTTTGAGACAGAGTCTCACTATGCAGTTCAGGCTGGCCTTGAGCTCACTTTTGTAGCCCAGGCTGGTCTCGAACTCGCACCGATCCTTCTGCCTCAGCCTCCCGAGTGCTGGGATTACAGGCGTGAGCCACCACACCCGGCAATTTTGGTAAATCTTACTTGAAATTCCCATCAAAAGTCTTCAACATTTTATAATAATAAAATTCTGCATTACTGAGTATGTTTTAATACATGGGAAGTTTCATTTTCCATGAGTGGCATCCAATTTTTCCAAAATTATTGTTTCTCATTAAAATTTTCTAGTTCTTTGACTAAATTTTAAGGTGCAAGTTTATTATTTTTCATAAATTAACATTTTGGGTTATTTGTCTAGATAGATGTAATAAATATAAAAACAAAATGCTTACAGAAATATTGTGTTCTGATTTTGTTGCGATAGGAAGAAAATCAACTTTTGATTTACACCATACTTATTTCATTATCAAATGAAAAAGTAATTCTTCAGTCACTTACTACACATATAAGAGCATATTAGAATATTGAGAGCCAGCCAGATAGCTCAGCAAACTAAAGCACTGCTTAGGCAGAGTGCAGCAGCCAGGGTTCAATCTCAGAGTGCTGCAGGCCCTGCTCCCTTGGGGCACGCTGAGACTGTGATTGAGACTGGTTATGGTGGCGTTCACTTGTAATCCCAGGGCATGGGAGGCTGATATCAAGAGAATCACTAGGAGTCTGATCTATGTAGTAAGACCCTAGAGACTCTATACTTATATATACTTTTTTAAAAAAGAACAAACCTGAAATGAGCATTATAGAAGATGGAATGAACATATCTTTTTACTTTTATTAGTAGACAAAATAGTAGAAAAATATATATGCTATTTGACTTTTAGAAAGAGATCTAAATTTAAAAACATGAAATATTTTTAATAAAAATTTAGTTTCAAAGCACTATATTTGCCAATTACAAACGGTATTTTCAACAGTTTCCATAATTTATTAAGAAATTTTTATATCCACTTTTATTTAAAAAGAAGTCATATAGCCTCATGTAGTCAGCAAACTATTAAAAACTAAATAGAAGCCGGGCGTGGTGGCGCACGCCTGTAATCCCAGCACTTGGGAGGCTGAGGCAGGAGGATCGGTGTGAGTTCGAGACCAGCCTGGGCTATAAAAGTGAGCTCAAAGCCAGCCTGAACTGCATAGTGAGACCCTGTCTCAAAAAGAAAAAAAAAAAAAAAAAAAAAAAAAAAAAAAAAAAAAAACTAAATAGAGCCAGGCGTGGTGGCGCACGCCTGTAATCCTAGCACTTGGGAGGCTGAGGCAGGAGGATCGGTGTGAGTTCGAGACCAGCCTGGGCTACAAAAGTGAGCTCAAGGCCAGCCTGAACTGCATAGTGAGACCCTGTTTCCAAAAGACAAAAAAAAAAAAAAAAAAAAAAAAACTAAATAGATAATACGATCAAATTCCATTTTTCTAAATGTTATTTTTTAAGACCAACTCAGGAATAATTTTAACCATAATTTTATGTGCAACCCTAAATATTTATGCACTCAATTTAGTTGAAAGATAAAGAAATAGGGAAAACACTATGACTTTATAAATACAATCTGATACTATCGAAAATATTTGCTATGGAAATTGATACTTTTTTGATAAGTAAGCATACAGGTTACTCTTGCTGAGCTGTTTTATTTTATTTATTTATTTTTATTATTTTTATGTTGTATTATCTTTAATCAAAGAGACCTCTGTAACATGTCATTAGAGATCATTTCACCCACTGCTCTGTCTGGCTGCCAGCCTCTTGTCTCTCTCTTCAGCAATGGTGAGGTGAATTCCTTTTCCTTGTGGAAGAGAAATCCACAGCTTGCTGCTTTTACTGATGGCAGAGATGTTAGAGAGCCAGGTGGCAAAGCTGTTGCCATTGGCATGTTTCACATGAACCACATCAAAAGAGTCAGGGTGCTTCTCTCTGTCAGAGGTCACTCCAGTTCTTCCCAAGTCAGCCCCTCCAGTCACCATACATACGTGACCAGTGTTGAACCTGATGGAATCGGTGATCTTGCCAGATGACAATCAGTCTGGATGATGCCACTGACCTTGATGAGGGGGGCAGGGTAGTGAATGGTGCGAGCAGCGTGGGTCACCAGATCAGGGATCCTTTTTGTGCCCACAGAGATCTTCCTCACTTTGCACACCTTGGACTTGGCTTCCTCAGGTGTACTTCAATGAACAGCAAAGTGACCCTTGGTGTTGTGCCTCAGACAGAAATGCTCTCTTGTTTTGTCAGTGCTGATGACATCCATAAATGCAGCGGATTAGATTATATCAGTCCAGACTTTGCCATCGAACTTAATGAAGCGCTGCATGCAGATCTTTACGTCATCTCCTGTCACAGCATACTTGAGTCTGTTCCTTAGGAAGATGAGGAAAGGCAGACATTCTCTCAGCTTACGGCGACTAGTGGATGGGCAAGGAGCAAACACACCAGTCAATTTATCCAGCATCCAATGCTCTGGAGCTGCTACTCGCTTCAGATGCTTCTTGTCACCACGAGCCATGGCTGAGCTCTAAACAAACTTCTTCGTCCTCACTCCTGACTGCATAGCTCCTAGCGGGGCACCAGAGCTGCTCTGCCTCACGTGTGGGCAATTTGTGTATTTTTTTAGGGAAGGATTTACAGAGTATTCAGAGTCTCAGTACTAGACTGAATTTACAGTTTACAACTTCCCAAGAATTGGGATTACTGGCAAGTGCCGCCATGCCCAGTCTCAACTGTGGCTCAGTATGCCTCGGGTTGGGGCCAGCATGGCAGGCTCGGGGATTGAACACTCAGCCTCTGCATCTGAGTTTTCTTATTTTATTCTCTACAACAAACATCTCTGCAGCCTCATTCCTCTTTTTGGTAAATGTATAGGACACTGTTGAATATTTGATATTATGCAGATTAGTGTAGAATTTTACTTTTCAATCAACCATCAAATAAAAATAAAATTAATGATTCTGTTGTTCACTGCACAGTATAAGTTTTCAGATTCCTCTAGACATTACTTTTAGTGATAGTGGGGCTTAAACTCAGAGCTTTCCTACAGAGCTACATCTGTAGCCTTTTTTTCTTTTGAATTTTAAGACAAGGTCTCCTAAGTGACTCGGTTGCCTAGACGGGCCTTGAACTTGTCATCCTCCTTGCTCAGCCTCCTCATGAGGAGATTCCAGTAATTCAACAGACCTTCTTGTACTGATTCGCCTATGCTTCTTAACCCTGCAGCATGTCCTCAGGAAAGCCTTCCGTATCTACTTCTTTTGCCATATTGTGTAATGTCTTCATGTAGTGTTCATAACGCTAACTATGTCACGATGTAACTATCAAGTATAAAATACTTCCATGGGCTCTTTTGTGTTCTGGATAAAATGTAAATTCCCCCAGAACAACATGGACATGTGCATCAAGCCTATGATTGTGTTTAAAGTTCCTTGCCTTTATATCCTTCAGTCCTTGTGATAGAATCATGACTATTTCATCTCTTCTGCTCCTTGCCAAACATCCTTTCATGCGAGTCAATGTTCATATACTAGCCTTATTAGCCAAAACATTATTTATTCATCTATTGCTAAATCAATTGCTAATTTTTCTTTTTAAAAACTATATTTTTATTAGTTTATATGTTCAGTACAACATGTCTACATTCTCATATGGAGTTGGTTCCAATATATAACACATCTCAATTTCCTTTTCATCTACTTTCTCTACTCTCTTCCTCCCTCCTTGCATATCTTGATATCCTTATTTTTTCTATAAGATCTCTCTGTTTCCTATTATTTATCTTGTAGTTTGTTCTTTACAATTAGGTGTTGTCATAAAAGAAAAAAATGTGGATATTTAAGCATATGTGTGTCTTTGAACTATTCCAGGTAATATTGAGGTTTCAAGATGCATCTATTTTCATACAAACTATTCAAGCTTATCATTTTTTATGGTAGAATGCTACCCCATTGTGTGGATACCACATTTTGCTTATCTACTTATCTGTTGGTGGATATATGGGCTGCATCCAAGACTTAAGTATTATGAATTGTGTTGCTATAAACATGGATACACATGTATCACAGCAATGTGATGTGTTTATCTCCTTTGTAAAGATACCTACAAGGAGAATAGCTGGTCAAACAGAATTTCCAGTTTTAGGTTTTTGAGGAGTCTCCATATTGATTTCTGTATTGTCTCTACTATACTTTTAGTAGAATCTAAGCTAGTACTGCTGCATTTTCTTTAGACTTCAAATTACACTTTCATACTACCCTATGTTAAGTCTTGCTCATTACCTTTGTAAGCCGGCAAAGGTATTTCTCTTACATACTTATCATTCTATTTGTGTAATTATATTTTTTATTTAATGAGTCACTATCTCATTAGATTCTCAGAACTACAAATTTCAGTCTATGAATACAACTCACTGTTAGGTAGATAAAGTTGACCTCATGTCTTGTAAATAGTATTTTTTCCATAAATTTTTGTGTCACTAAAGACACATTTAAAAGTAAATTATGAGACCAGAACATTTATGATTCATGAACCAGGAAATATGTAAAACAGCTAATCTAAAATGAAAGGTACTAGGATTTTTTTCAAGAGAAAAATTATGCTTCAGACTTTAGAGTTCTTGTAATTCAGATTCATGAAAAAGTCAAACATAGTTCACCATCATTATCTCTTTGTCTTAATTACTTTTTCATTGCTGAGGCAAAATACACAATACCCAGGATTAGAGGGAAGGCTTACTTTGCACCACAGTTTATTGAGTTTTCAATTCATACTCAGTTGGCTCTAAGGCAGGTAGCAGGGCAGAGGGACACAACAGAGGAAAAATCTACTGGCCGGGTAAAGCAAGCCTACGTTCAGTCTTTCCCTTTATATTGCAACCAGGCTATAACACGCTGCTTGGTGAGGCTACACCTACAACTGTGCTACACCATTCAGTAGAATGATCCAGTTTTCATACACCCCTCATCCATTATCACACACCCATGTTGCAGCCATCTACAAAAAGCTCCATCTCGGAGCATATTAGGCTTTGGGGAACATCCAGTTATAAACTATAGGAACCTATAAATCTACCTCTGACATTTTCCAAAAGAATGCTGTGAATTTTCCACTTTCTCCTACTGGTAACTCTGATAGCTTCACCAGGTAACAAGCTCAGCAGAACTGTTGGACTCAACACATTGCAGGAATCTCTCACATTGGGCTGCATGATTCAGAATGAGGTATGCAAATAGAATCTTGCCAAGCTGATATAAAAAGGAAGAAAGATATGTATGTGTTTTCATTCAGTTTATCTGATTTTAGTCATGTACAAATACCATAAAATTTGCTGAATATGCACCTTCATGATATTAGTTATATGACAGAAGAGAAACATACATTAATAAGTAACTAAATCTGCGGGTAGACTTATTATCAAAACAATAAATGAGATAAAATAAAGGAATACGTAGGAATGTGCACAAATGAAACAGAAAGGAAGATTATTATCTTATGAGAAAAAACAATGAGCCTTTGTGTAGGCATAGGAAAGTGGCAGATGCACTGACCAAAATTATTTCTTTTTCCCAAAATGGTATGCATGATAGATAGGTAGAAAATTCCCAGATTATGACAAATCATGAATTTACATTTTGTGCTTCAGGCCATGGAAAGTCATTACCTATTTTAAGTAAGAGAGGGGCATGAATAATTAGTATAATTATCATGTTAGAATAATTATCAAAATTATTCTTGTTGAAATAATTATTCCAGTGACTGTTCTACATGAAAGAGGAGGAAATCCAAAGTAGGCAAAAGAACAATTAGTAGATAGTTGCATTAGTTTGCTAGAGTGGCTTTAATTAATGTACCTAAAATTTAGTTGTTTAAAGAGTGAATTTTTTCCTCCTAGTCCTGGAAAGTAGTCTAACCTCAAAAGGTCATTGAGGTTGGTCCTTTCTGGAGACTCTTTCTCTCTTCTGGAGTTGAGTAAAGTGCTGAGATTCTTCAGTGTTCTTAGGCTAAAGTATATGGCGCAGTCTCTCTCTTCATCCATACCTAGCATTGGCCTATGTGTGTGTCTCCCCTTTTGTTAAAATTTCTCTTTATTGAGATTTTACTGGGTTGAAGATCTCCACCTTTATGAACTCGTCTCCACTTAAACACTAACTACAATGGGTCTATTTCAGAAGACCAGACTCTTTGTCGTTAGAATAAATGAATGAATATCCAAACCTGGAGAGATACAATAAAGCCACAAGAGTTGGTGACAATAAGGATTTAGATGAACTAAATATGGAGAAGAGAATAGTGAAGAAGCTACAAGGTGCACGTTGCTCTATTTTTATTTCTTCGTTTTTTTGAAGACAGTTTCTCACAAGATGTAGTTCACGATGGCCTTCTTGCTCTTGTAATGCAGTCTGGCCTCAAACTCATGGCAATGATCTTGCCTCTGCCAAATTCTGAGATCATCAGGGTGTGCCACAATACCCAGCTAGACTTAACTTTACAATAGAAAAGGACAAGGGGCTGGGGAGTTAGCTCACTTGTCTAAGTATCTGCCTGGCATAATGACCTGGGTTCAATCCCTGGTACCATATGCTTTGCAAGCCTGATGACTTGCAGGCCACCTAAATGTGGTGTGCACACCTGTAATTCCAGCACTGGGGAGGCTGAGACAAGAGGATCATTCAGAGTCTGCACCATGTAGCAAACCTCTGTACCAAATTAGTAAATAATTGATTAATTATTATTTTTTAAAGAGGCAAGATGGCAAAAAGAAAAACAAGGAGACCTCCAAATTTCTCAATGAGATGTTAGGATTATTGATAACATCAATCAGTAAAATAAAATTTCTGTCCAGTTAATCCATTTATCACCCATCATTTTATCTTTCAATAAAATTCAGAAGAATCAAACATATGTATTTGAAAGCTAACCACATCACAGCTTGCTTCTTTGGGGATTTACTGCGATTGTGATGATATTTGTTCATTCCTTTACAGTCTATTAACATTAACTTGTTGAGTTGATGTCAAACTTGCTAAATATTCACACAAGTTCAGGTGGCTTCTTAGGTTTCATGTGTTCTTGACCTTACTTCTTTCTTTCTGCATTGTCTCCACATGCATTAACCTGGCCAATGGACATCTCTACTCAGTTATGCAAAAGAACCCATTGATTACACTATTTAAAATTAAATTCACTTTCTCACTTGCTAAAACTTTTCTAGTCCACCAAACACAACTATCAACACATTCATGAAGGCAAAATATATTCTGAACATTTACTAAGATGCACACAAGTTTCTTAGGAACTAGTGGAATCATAATTTTTAGAAGTTGACAATTTCTTTGCCATTAAAATATTTTAAGAACTGGGAGTAGCACATGAGAATCAAACAAAAGAGAAGAAAACAAAGCTGAAAAACTTATCATACAATGAAAAAATGAGGAAGGTGAAGTATTATATAAGGGTTTAGTAAAAATATCTTTAGTGTGGTTACATTTGAATTGAAATGTATATAATAAATTCTTCAGGGTTAAAGAAAGTTATACCTGTGCCTGAAAACTTTACAAGTAAACTTAGAAGGATGAGTATTATTTGGCATTGTAATTAGAAAAGATAACATGTCTAGAAGGTAGTGAGAAAAGAATGCAACTGGAGATGGCTTCTTTGGAGTCAACATGTTCCCACTATATATAATGAGCTTTGATGATATCAAGGACAGTCCACAAAGGTTAAGGGGAAAGAATTCTTGGAGAGTGAAAACTAAAAGCAATTATTTTGTGTATATTTGAGTTTTTCAGATGACAATGATGGTCCCAAAGTAATTGTGGTTTTGGTTTCATGATTCTATTATTATATAAAATAAAGGGTTTTTTTCAAGTTTCAACTTTTTATTGTTTAAATATAACAAAAAAAGTTGTACAAACAGATGGCAAGATTAGACTTTAATACTTGAGTGAAATTCAGGCTTGAGGATGTATGGTGATGGCACAATCAAACTAAAATGTATTTAATTTTCAGAGTGGGCTTATGGTCAAAAGGATTCAATTAATTGACAATGTATTGATTAATAAATTTTCAGAGAAGTGTTAAAAATATATATATATATATATCTAATTAAATTGCATGTATCAGCTAGGTGAGCTCTATGGAAAGGGACTGATACTCAAAAAAGTTGTTATTGTTTAATGTAGGGATTATATGCTTGAAAAGTGGAATGTAAGAGACTGAATTCATTCTAATGAAGAATGATTCTGTGTGAAATGTGTCCCTAAATTCTAGAAGATCAATTAATAGAATTAGTAATAGATTGGAAAGTTGACAATGATGTTAACATTACAAAAATAGTCACTTGATATTGTTATTAATGCATATTTTAAAAGTGAGAATGATGTAAATTGAGGACAGTTTTGTTTAGGGTACTCAAAGAAAGAGAGAAATCATGAATCACTCCATTGTTTTGACTTGAAGAGTTAGAGGAAGGTATTATTTAAAAAGTAGCCAGAATATCAGAGACTTTTGGAAGAAAGATGCCTTGACAAAGTTGAAGAACCTCAAACATCAAACCGATGGTACTGAAGAGGTTTCTGGCTTGTTCATTTGTTTATTTACTCATTCACTTATTTATTTTTAAGCTAGCTGAGCTGCCATGGTTGGATACATGCATGTCAGTACCATATACTTCCATGCAGTGAGAACAGAGACATACTGTTTAGTTGTGCTTTATGGAAAGTTTTGCTGACTCACTTTTGGGGAGTCCTGAGCAGACTTTAGTGTCATGTGCTACCAGGATTTGTTCTGAGGATGAAATACTCTTTGCCTTAAAGCATATACTGTTAGAGCAGCAGTCATTCAATAACTGACTATAGTGAACACATAAAAGTTTAAATTTTGGTGAGACAATTCAGTGCTCTATTCCCAAGCATTCCCTGTGGAGCTGACAAAGATATTATTAACTTTCACTGGATTCTATTTTGTCTAGCCTGTTTCTACACCTCTGATACACAAATATTTTTATCTACAAATATTTATCCCCAGTAAATGGCACACCAAATTCCATCTTCATTCCTGATTTCAGACACACCAAATTTGAATATTAAATATTTGATAAAGTTTGTTATGGAGTGAGATTTATAGAGAAAATATAAATGTTCATTTTAATGAGAAAATAGTCAAAGTAAAAAGATAAGCATGAGTATAAAAAAAAGCAGAAACAGAAGAGAAAAAGGAAAAGAAGTGGAAGAAAGAATGAAGAAAAGTAGAAGACAAAGGACAGAAAAGGAGAGATGAGGGAAGGGAATTGGAGGTGAAGAGAGGGCAGGGGAGGGAAGGGGAGGGGAGGGAGGAGAGGCCAGGAGGGGAGAGGATGAGAGAGGACAAGAGAGGAGAGGAGAGGAGAGGAGAGGAGAGGAGAAAACAGAAGGAAATGAACCAATTAAAATTAAGCCCTGGTCTACAGAAGAAAAATTAAATTTTAAGTTGGGTGCAGTACACATTGTAATCACAGCTAGCTATTCAATAGGCCACAGAAAGAGGATTTCAAGTGCAGTTAAGGTTGAGAGAGCTAACAACATCCTGCCTCAAAATTAGAAATAACAGCTGAGTGCAGTGGTGAAAAAATTAAAATGTCTATTTCTACCTTCTTGCTCTCTGAGGATGCTCTTCCTGCTATTTCTACTGCGAGAACCTAGTCGAGGTTTTAGGGCTAAAACTTGCGCAGGAGCGGGAAGCCGCTCTAGTTCCCAGTCAGGCACCACTTCCCATGGACTCTTCCATGTGTGAGTCCTGCCCTGGCAAGCCATGATGTCTCCTGCTCCTCTCTCTTACCAGTTCTGAGAACAGACGTCCCCTCCAGGGCCTCATTTCTGTTACAGAACCAGAGTAGTTCCTTTTTCCATTCATTCATCGTTCTTTATAGGTTAAGATATAAGCTGGTTTTGAGAGTCCTTACACGTGGAACCCAAAACCATTCCTGCACAGGGAGCTTTTAGTTATGTAAATCTGACTATTTTGTAACTTTAAGTTAGTCTTTTCAATATCTTGCCAGTAGTTTTACATCAAAATCCCTTAGTGTGGCCTTCCAAGCTCAGTATGAAATATCATTGGTGTCTCATTTTTGCATGAATTAGTAATTTTCCCTTTGTTTACAGGTCTTTGATTTCTCTGCTCACATTTATTTATTTATTTATTTATTTATCTATCTATCTATCTATCTATCTATCTATCTATCTATTTATTTGGTACAGGGCCTCACTTTGCAGCTTGGACTCATAGTGATCTTCCTGTCTCAACTTCCCCAGCAGAGGGATTACATGTGTGTGTCATCGCAACCAGTTTTGGTGGCCAGCATGGGAAGACCTGTGTTCTGGGTAAGAAAAGAAGATTGACATGCAGTACTGGGAATTGAACTCACGTCCTTGCGCTTGAACATCAGGTGCTTAAGTCACTGAGTTATCGCCTCAGCCCTCTAATCACATTTTGTACCTGAAAGAATGATTTGTTGATCCCCATAGCAGGCCTTTAATATACTTAAGTATGTGCTGTAATGGTCTTGTTCTAATCGCTGAGTCTTCAAATACAAGCTTCACCTCTCTTAGGAAATCTTTCTGTTCAGCTCAAATATATAAGGTCTTAATACTAAATAAATGCAATTTTCTCTGTATTTTATTCTTGTTGTACCTGGCCTAAGCATAATTAAAGTTGTTTACATATTTTTTTTTTCCTCAGAAGTCTCTAAACTTTTAAGAAAAGACTTTGTGTAACAATACTGTACTCAAGAAAACACTTGATATTAGTTGGTGCTCCTTAAATGTATGCTCCTTCAGGAAATTACAGCACGGTTGCAAGGTTCTGGCTAGAGTTAGCAGATTATAATAACTGGTTCACTTTGTTATGCAATTTTCTAAAACAAAGGCGAAGCATGAGATATTTTCTAGCTTTTTACTCTCCTTTTTTTCATCTTTTATTTTACTGAGACCATTTAAATTATTTAAACTCATGATTCACTGAACTCTTTGGCTTATATTATAATATTTCCTCATGATTAATTAAATCTAATTAGTTGAGTATCATAAATAGTAAACAATAATAAAATATGACAGAATGAATTAGATTTGGTAAAGAAAATTTCTCTAAGAAGTATACAGGTTGGAAACAAAACAAATATGCCGCTGATTGCAGGTTGGCAAAACTTTCAAAGCACAACTTTAATGTTATTTTCAGAAAAAAAGTCATTGGATTTCCTCATGAAAGCCTAAATATCAAAGTTCAGTGGTAATATAATATAGTTATTATGCATATACTAATATAAATATTTAAATTACCCATCTGGGTGGTTTCCAGCCAGTAAATATTCACCATTTGTCAGCAAAAGAGAATTATTTTATAATGTAACTTTTAAAAGTGGCAATATTGGGGCCCGGCGGAATGGTTCAGTGGTCTAAAGCACCTGCTTGGGAAAGCTTGGGCAGCTTCAGGGGCCATGATTCGATCCCCGGCACCACATGCTGCGCCAGCATGCCCTCAGGGCGGGCCAAGCCAGCCATAAAAATGAGTGAATAAGCAAAGGTTCTGAAACAAGAAAAATAAATAAATAAAATTAAAAATAAAATAAAATAAAAATAAAAAAGTGGCAATATTTCTGTCAAATTAATAACTATACCTACTTTTTACAAAATCTTGATCTTTATACTGATAGCAGAAAAAATAGAATTGAAATGATTATAGAATAATTTTTATTCAACATATAGATCTTCAAAGTTACCTATATGACTCTCAGCTTCTTCAGAGTCGGATATAGGAAAGACATATGACCATTAATCTCCCCTCCATAATATCTGTCTCACTGCGAATGCAGTTATCTTGTCATCTCACCAATCTTACCACTTATGAGGCTGCTCTGGATGTTGTCTTTTGTGTCTTCAGTGGTGCTGACGTGGCTGCCTCCATGTGCAATTCAAAACAATGGCCTTCCATGGTCATTTTGACTTGGGGAGAAGCTAGCAGTCACATGGTTTGAGGTCCCCTGAAGAAGGTAAGTGAGGGCACACTATGGTACTTTTGCAAGCTTGCCTTTCCACTGGCTTGCACTCCACAGCGACTTTCATGATATATATGGTTATACCTCCTAAAGGCATTTAGGCAAGGAGACTTCCAAAACTGATTTCAAAGTGAAAGAATGGTCTTACAGATGTTGATTTTTTTTCCTGCATCCTAATTGTTTTTAAGAGGTCTTTTCTTACCTCTTCACTAGCTGCAATGGCGTCTTCAATGTCTGAAACTTTATTTTCACTTTCATTCAAACGTTTTTGCCAGCTTGTGATTGAGGTCTTAATTTCCTGTATATCTCTTTGAATCTGCCAAATACAGCTTCTGTAACTGCAGTGGAACACCCATCTCTGACAAAACAGAACAAAAAAGAGGGATATGATTAAAGAATAATTTTGAAGTGAAAACATTACACACACACACACACACACACACACACACACACATATATATATATATATATATATATATACACACACACACACACACACAAGATATGAAAAATCTACAGCTACTTTCTCTTAGTTCAATGAGAAGAAAGTTTTGTACAAATCTTGTTTAGATAGGATATCATGTATATATCTCTGAATAACTACTATGGATATAATAACATGCAGTATAATAATTATTATAAATGTCCTACTAAACTATTTTGTTGCTACTTTATCATTTTTCTCATTAAAATGAATAAAAGAAAAAGAAGACTTAAAAAAGCAAAAGAATGATGGACTGTGTTGGAAATGAGTGGGGATATTTTGAGGGTGATTTTTAGTATAATAAACACTTAAAATTTCAAATATTTACCATGTAATTTTTTGACCATGCATTTTGATCCCAACTCTTATACACAACTGCTTGGTTTAGATTTATTAGAAATATATCTTTAGAATACTGGAGACAATTGGAAGACTGTGACTGAATAAAGTGTAGTGCTGTTTCCTCCTCAGGCAACCAGGCATAAGTGATTTCTGGTATATCCTTGTGAGACTTTCCAAAAATGGACTAGTATAACAACTTATGGTTAACATTATTAAGAGAGTGCATGTTTTTTCCGCAATGTGTGGGGTATAACAAAATAGGAACTGATTCACCAGAATCATACTTTTTTGTTTGTTTGTTAATGTATTTAGGACTGGTTTCCAGGGCATATACGGTCTAACTACATAGATCAGACACATATTGATTTTCCTCGTTTCAGTCTCCCAAGCTCTGAGATAATAGGTGTGAACCACCACACCCTGTCCCAGTGCCCATCTCAGAGCATTCTGGGAGTGGGGCCAGCATGGTACACTGGAGATCAAACCCCAGCCACTGCACTCTGCCTAAGTCAGTGCTTTCATCCGCTGAGCTATCTGGCCAGCCCTAGTGTCATGGCTTAATAGTGTCCTTATCTTTAATTTTTTAATTAGAACCATGTAACAGTAGATATTACATTCACTGATCATATCATCTTCATCATACAATAATCAAAAATGTGCTACATATTAAAGTAAGAGATACGTGATGGAGAAAGATTTGTTTGCTTTTTATTTGGGGAATCTTTCAAAAGATTATTTATGATCCTTAAGCAGCCGGAAGTGACAGTGCTCCAAAGAGTGCGCAGAGTAAGGTTGCTTTGTGATTTTTGAAATGGTTTACACTCACACTGAATATTAACCTCTCCATTTGAATTTTGATGAGCTACTGAGTTCTTCTCTAACAAATGTTAGTATGATGTGCTTCATGCATATTAGCAGTCCCCCTAGAGTCAACTTGAGAAATGAGAGACATGTTTAGAAAGGTTCTTGAAGAGATCAGCAGAGTCAGAGGTGAATGTCAGGAAACATTGGTTATGGCATTTAGCTATCAGAAACAGACAGGATTCCATTGTCAGAGAGAATGAAAAGCTCATTAAACATTTACTTCTTTTGTTGTTTTTGCTGTTTTGTTTTGTTCAGCAAATAGTATCATGTCTAGGTTGCATGGAATATTCTGTGCTGATAAATAACTTATGTTCAACCTCTCTCCCATATTTTTATTGTCCAGATGCATGGAAAGTACTCAGAATGATATGTGGCTGCATTTTTGGTTGATAAAAATGTGGAATCTTGGGTAAAGAAAAGAAACTTTGCTTCACAGAATATTAAAAATTTATTTCCAAAATAGTTCTTTTTTCCCTTGTGTGCAAACTTCTTTGCCATTATAACTATATTTTTGTGACATCTTGAATATCATAAAAGTTACTGTGCAAAAAACAGCTATCCTAAAAAATGAGAAATTAATGCAATATTAATTCCAGGCTTATGTATCACATTTGTTGACTATTCCAATTTGGCAATGTAATTTCATAGACGTATTTTTATGGTTTTTGCTTTGTAACTAGGCTATTAATTGCTCTGCTTAGAATTTTTCATATTCCCAAACACTGGAATTTCTGGCAGAGTTTTTTAAAACTGATAAATACATGCACAGTATAGCACTGTTTAGAAAAACAACAACAAAAAAATCACTTTTGTTTCTCTTTTTCTACTTGGAAATGTTTTGGAAAAAGAATAAGCTCAACTCTAAAATTCACATTATTTAAAACAAAAACAACCGACATTTATGAATCTGTATATGCAAAAGTTATTTCAGCATAAATGTTAAGCAAATTATAGGCTCTGGAATATATAATTATAATAAAATTATAACTAAGAAATTATAATTTTATATAAAAAACAAAATATTTAAGAATTTGTAACTGTCCATGTTTGGTTTATGAGCTGTGGAATTGGGGATGATAAATAAGAATCATTCATAGATGTATCTGTATATTTTTCATAAAATGTTGACCGGTTTATAATCATGATCATACACATCATTTTATGTTATGACAGAAATAACGTAAATAGTTGAAAACTGGTATTGTATTCAATTCATTCAATATCTGGATATAATCACAATACATACAAATCAATATTAAGATAAATGTAAAAATATTATTTCTATGTTTTGAGAAGAGTTACAGTCCCAAAAATTATACATATCTGTTAAAATTAAAGAGCTAACAGAAAGAGTTATAAGTGGATCATCTGTATTAAATTTCAGTTCAACTTTTTTAAAATCAATTTTATTGGTAATAATAATGAGCACATTCATTTTGTATATGTATATGATATATCTCTATTAATTTTGCTCTTATGCTATATAAACATTTTTATTTATAGAAATAGTAAGTTTCATTGTCAGCACCAAATGAATATGTTGCTAATTCAAAATAATTATTTTAATAAATTTATATATGAATCTTCTATGTGTGCAAATATAGGGTGATTTGAATTATTAATTTTTTTGAAATTATGTCGAACGTGTGTTATTATTATAAAACTTCTCGTAATTCACAAATAACTCTGGAAAATAAATTTGTGTGTTAGAAAAGTGAAAACTACTACAACCAAACAGAAAGAAAGTACATGTCATGAAATCGTTGATGAAGTTGAAAATACTTTTATCTAATATGTTGGCCTTCATGGTGCCTAAGAAAATTAAGTTGAAAACCAAATGTATTTTGTCTTACATAAGCACTAATCTGCTTACATTCTTTTCCTTCTGTTACTGGGTGCGGACACCCAGTAACAGAAGCAGTGGCTTCACATAAACTCACCGTTTTGAAAACTTAAGCAAGACACTTGGGGCTGTATTTCCCTTGATGTCTTACTACTCATACACCCAACTTATCAAAAGATTTCACGCAAACCAATTTCCAGCTTGCATTTTATATTTCAGCAAGAATGAAAACACTGTGTAAAATTATTTGCATAGCCATAATTATCTAGTTTTCAAACCAAGATGCTATAATTTCTTATCAAAAAAAAAAAAAAAAGAAAAAA
>PVJA010044680.1:0-16040 GCA_004027025.1 Myocastor coypus | reverse complement strand
TTTTTTTTTTTTTTTTTCTTTTTTTTTTTTTTTTTTTTTTTTTTTTTTTTTTTTTTTTTTTTTTTTTTTTTTTTTTTTGTGAAACAGGGTCTCACTATGCAGTTCAGGCTGACCTTAAGCTCACTTTTGTAGCCCAGGCTGGTCTTGACTTTGCACTGATCCTCCTGCTTCAGCCTCCCAAATGTTGGGATTACAGGCATGCACCACCACACCCAGTGACTCTGTGTGAAAAAAAAATATTAAGGATATATTGAATGTGTGTCAGGTGTGTGTGTGTGTGAGGTTATGACTCTGTGTCATAACAGTGTGATGTGCATACACATTAAGGTGGTGTGATGGCTGTATCATAAAAGGTATAATGCTGAGTGTGAACATGTCAGGGGCATGTGGCTGTATCATTCATTGCACAGCAAAAAAATTACTCGTGGAGTCCCTTCCACGTATCTACTTATGTTGAAGAACATGGATATAGTGCAGAAGGGCCTTGCCTCTGCCTTGAGGCATTAAGATATTTCTGAGGGTCTCCTCTACAAAAAATCTGGGAATTGAGGCAGCTGATAAAAAGCCAAGGGTGCTGGAGGAACCAGATCTCTAAGAAGAGGCACAGTTCAGAGACAGAGTCTTCAGGATCCTGAATTCATGTCCAGAAGCACCAGAAAGATGTGTATACCTGCAGCCGCTCCCATTCCCCTAGAGAGGTCATCACTGCCCTGGCAGTTTGCTTGCTTCTGTTAATAAGCATCAAAGTTTTTTTTTAATTAGTAATGGAAGCACATATTTCAAAACACTGGAAAACATCCAATTTGTCAAACATTCCTCATCTGAAATGCCAGAGAGAGCATCCTGGAGGCAGGAGGAAGGACCAGCCAAAACAAAGGCCAGGAAACAAGACCAAATGTGGCTGGGATCCAGGAGGGAGTAAGAACATGCTTGGCAAGTGGGGGTGAATCTGGGGGTGCGGGTATGATCAGGGCATCTCCAGAGAGGAAGGGAGAGGCATTCCTGACAGAGGTTACAGGACATTCAAAGGTACCTCTTCCCCAGAGGTGGATCAGGTCGTCATCCTTTTATTATACATGAAACCAAACTTCTGAGAGTTTGGGTCACTTTTTCAAGTGAACACTGTAGACTTGACATGAAGCCAAGCATTGGACTCCAGAATCTGCACTATTACTGCCTTGTTTAAACAGGCCAGTGGTTTAACAAAGAATGAATAAATGAATAAGTGGCTGACTCATCTGCAAATCTTGCAGCAGAGACCCCAAATCTGCCTATTTGCACATCCTCTGCCACCTCATCTGGTCCACTGTGATGCTCACTATCGTCAAGGCTTTATATAATCTGGCCCCTGCTGAATGCTTTGACTCTCTCTCCAGATGCAATACCCCTCACTTTGTTCTAGCCACACTGGCACTGGCTGTACCATCTACCTGGAACATTTTTTTTTTAATGTAAACATCGTAAAGTGAACATAGCACTTTGGGAATTAATTGGAGTTCTTGTATTCACTCATCAGGGAAAGGAAATTATCTATGCACAAGACAGTTGTGAGGACTAGATGTATCAATATATGTAAACAGTTAAGTGTTGGGTACCGGCAGCAAATAATTATTTATGAATTTGTGCTTTTATTGTAGTTAGAATCTTAGAGGTTTAACAGGATGGCATCCACATTCCCACCTCTGCCTGCACTACCTAATTTGCTCAACTGCAAAAATAGTTTGGCATCATGCCTCTGTGTGTGGAAGTTTCTCAGGTGAAAAAGACAGCCACAGACACTGGTTACACCAAGTTTTAACTGTGCCCAAAACAGAAGGATGGGAATATTTCATTGAATGCATGGTGGTGGTGGGTGGTGAGCAGGCATCAGGGCTGAAGTTGTAGGGATGTGTCTGTGCTGCATATCTAGGTTTCTCCATGGTCCTCAGTGGGTATGTGCTGTGTCCAGAGGGTGTGTGCTTGTGTGAGTTTCTCTGAGTCTCTGTGTTGGTATAGTGTATGCGTGCATTGGTATAGTGCATGCATGTGTATAGCATATTATGCATGCATGCATTCAATGTGTTCATGTAGTTTAGTTAACCTGAGCTTATATGTCTGCATATATACCAGGTAATTGTGTCCTTTGTACCTGCCTCAGTGTATTTCCTTACTTTTATGTATGTCATTCTGTGTGTGCCTTCAGGACCCATGCCACACAAGACAAGGATGTGTACATCGCACCATGTCCACCTCTTGTCTGAAGTTGTCTAGCTGCCCCCACATGCATCTCTCTGAATAGCTGAGACTGGATATGGGAGAACTGATCTCCCTGAGAAACTCTGAGTGTGACCCCACGCCTTTCTGTGAGGTTATTTCTCTACTGTTATGTCTCGAGTGTACCCCCTTCACCTCCAAAATGTCTTCTGCCATGATCATCAACACTGTAAACAGTATATGGAAAGGGTCTTGCATGTGAGTGCGAGTGGATGACAGATCCAGAATGAGGTGGATAATAGGGGGAGGCCTGCTTGATTACGTACCAGACCCTTCAGACAAGCACCCCACCCCCACTCCCCAAATTGCGCATCTCCTATCAAAGGGGGGAGGGGGAGGGGAAGCAGGATGCGGCGTGGCGCGTGCGCACTGCCACATTCAGCACCGCGGACAGCGCCTTCGCCCCCGCCAGCCAGCGTGCGCCACCACCACCCCAGCACTGAACGCACGCTGACGTCACTCATCATTCCTCCACGAACCCCCCTGCCCAGCCACTTTGGTCTCGTCCCCACTGCCGTGAGCCCAGCTGGACTTGACCATGTGAGGCGCGAGTTAGGGGGACACGGGCGCGACCATCTTCGCTGCGGCGGCGGCGACTCAGCGCTGCCTCAGTCTGCGGCGGGCATCAGAGGAATCGCGTCGTGCTTGAGAGCGCAGCTGTGCTCCTGGGCCCCGCTCGGTCCGCCCCCGGGGCTCCTGGCCAGACTGCTTCTAGGGCACCCCTGCCCAAGCCGCAGCCATGAACTACCTGCGGCGCCGCCTGTCGGACAGCAACTTCATGGCCAATCTGCCGAATGGGTACATGACAGACCTGCAGCGCCCGCAGCCGCCCCCGCCGCCACCCTCTGCTGCTAGCCCCGGAGCCACACCCGGCTCCGCGACTGCCACTGCCGACAGGGCCCCTACTGCCGCCCCTATGGCCTCTCCGGCAGCTCCCAGTCCCGGGTCCTCAGGGGGTGGTGGCTTCTTCTCGTCGTTGTCCAACGCGGTCAAGCAGACCACTGCAGCCGCTGCAGCCACCTTCAGCGAGCAGGTGGGCGGCGGCTCTGGGGGTGCAGGCCGCGGGGGCGCCGCCGCCAGGGTGCTGCTGGTCATCGACGAGCCGCACACCGACTGGTAAGCCACTGCTGCTTCTCCCCGTGGGCCTGGGTACTCAGATAGTTCCACGGTGAACGAGCAATTATAGAATGCTGCTTGTGTTCCTGGCCTCTGTCCCGCTCACTCGAATTCTTTGCTTTTAAATAATTATATTAGTCGCTTCCTATGTGCCCCACCCTTGTCTCCCCAAAACCTTCCTGATGGATACAGGCAGCAATTATCAGCTGCCTGCTGTGTACCTCTTCTCCAGCCCCTGTCCCCAAAGCGTGGCTTCATCAAACTCTATGAGCCTTCAAAAGCCAAATGTGCCCCACTTGTTACCCACCCATTGCCCTGAAGGCCTTATCTTCTAATGAATCTTGTAAGCACTTATTGAGTAGCTGCCTTGGGCTTTAATGAATTTTGTGAGTATTTCTTAAGAACCCCATGTGTGCTCTGTTCTCCTCAACTCCTGCCCTAAGGCCTGAAGGGTCCTGTGAGCAAGTATCCAGTGAGCACCGTCCAACCCAAGCCCCCTCCTCAACGACTGTTTAAACTATTAGGTAAACATTGATTTGAGTGCCTGCTGTGTATTCCACCCCTGCTTTTCTCCTGTGAACCTTGATTGAATGCCTTCTGTGTATCCCAACTCCAGGCCTTCTCTACGAGGGAACCTGTTTTCTCCAAAGGATCTAGGAAGCATTTAAGTGACTGAAATGTATCCATCTCCAAGTCCCCTCCCAAACAGTTTTCCTGTGGTGAATTCCGTGAATATTTTGAGCCTTCTGTGTGTGACTAATCATCAGACTCCTGAAAGACCTTTTTCTACAAATAAATCTGGAAAGCATTTTTCAAGTGGCTCCTGAATCCCTCATTCCCAAGCTACTTCAAAGTCCTTTGCTTTTGTGGATCCATCCAGCATTAATCAACTGCCTGAAACATGAGCCTTCTCTAAATGTCTTTTCCTTCCACATATTCAACAAACACATATTGAGAATGTTTTGTGTACTGCCACTCCATGACCTTTGCCTAATGATTTTTCCTTCAGTGGCTTCATTCAGGGGTGTTGACCATCTCTTGCTTGCCCAGCCTTAGATGTCCCAGTAAGGTCTGTTCCCCAAAATTAATCCAGTGCTCAAATACCTAGAAGTTGCTTTGCATACATTTCAGGTACTCTTTCCAAAGACTTTCTCTTTTAATCACTCCTTGGAACATTTACAGAGCCCTCAATCTGTGTCTGTTTCTCTTCCTTCTCCTCAAAAACCTTTCCTCCCAAAGATGGAGAATCATCCTCACATGAATCACGTTTCTTCATGCCCATCCTCCCTCCTCAAAGGGCTTTTCCTCCAAGGATCCAGTGAGCTTGCATCAAATTCGTGCCCATCCCTGTCTTTCTCCCCCAAATGTTTTTCTTGTAGTAGATGCAGTGAACATTGTATTTCTTTCTGCCGTGTGCCCCATTCCAATATTCTCCCAAAGACCTTGACCTCCCCTGGCTTCCATGGACATTTATGGAGTCTCTTTTGTGTGTTTGTGCCTCCTCCCCAGAGACCATTTGTTCCACTGGATCCAGTAAGCACATATACAGTGCCTGTTGCATATGAGGAGTACATTCCCTTCATTATTGCTAGAAGGACCTTCCCCAATCATAAGGTCCTTCCCTTCAATACATCCAAAACCCAATTTATGAGTTACCCCTTCTGCATTCCTTCCATATCCCTAGGATTCCTTGGCCCGACATTAAGTCCATACCCCAAAATCTAAGCCAGTAAACACTTACTGAGAACCTACTTTATGAGTAATTCTGTTTGTTCTTTCCCATGTCTCTGCTAGTTCCTGCTCCTACCTCAAGAGCTCGCTTTCCAGGGATCTACTTGAACCTAAATGTATTGAGTACCAAATTTGCTGATTTCATCACCTCTCCCCCTATGACCCTGTCACTCCAATCGTTCTCTCTGTTCAAAGCCATTTATTCATTCCACATATTTCATATTTTCTATATGTCTGCATAAGAGAGGCACTTACTAAAAATAACTGGTGTACTAGGAAGAACCACCCCTTCAGCTCCCCTTCCTTCCGCTTCCAACCACCAGCTAGCTCCAGTATACCTTTTCCTCCATTCAACCTCACAATTATTTAATGGGCACTTATTGTACACACTGAGGGACCTCATATTCTCCCCTGCCAATAGGCTTAACTCCCCTTTAGCAAACTCTATCCTGCCTTTTGCACTGCACAGTTCTGACAGCTTGTAATATGTTCTGTTTTCTATCTTTTCTGACTAGATCTTCATCCCCCTTCTCAGCTATCCTTCCTTCCCATTAATCCAGAAAGCACTTGTTAATCTCTTACTGCATTCTGTATTTTTCATCCTGCAGCTGGATGCTGTACAGTTTTCTTCCATCAAGCCTTAAAGCATGTATTGGGCAGGTATGATAGTTCCTCCACTAGTGTCCACACCACAAGGTGCTTATCTTCCTGACTACATTTGCTCCACTGAGGACTCTTCTGGATATTGGTAATTTCTTCTTTAGGCTTCCTTCTCTCCAACCCTCCAGGCAGGTTCCTTATTGCTTTTACTTTATTCCATCAAGCATCTATTACCTACCAAATACTGACAATTCCTTTTCCCTTTCCATGATTGCAATTCCAATGCTTTCAGTCTCTTTTTTCCTATTTTGCTCTTCTCACCGGTGTAGAGGCATTTACTGAGCTACTGCTGACCTCAGTGAAATCCTTCCCTTCTCATTCTGCATCCCAGGAACGCTCAGCAGATAAAGACCTCAGTAACTCCATTTTTTCCAGTCAATCTAGCCAATATTATTTGTTTTAAGTGACGTGGACATAATGAAAGAGCCTAATTATGCCAGGCTTAATGTGGGGACAGAACACTACATCAGCAACTTGCAAACTTTCAGTCCCACACAAGCTTCAATGATTTCAGCCTTAAATAAAGGAGTCTTGCAAACTCTAACAAATACATATTGAAGTAGTGTGTTGGCTTTCCTTCTGTCTTGATCACTCTCATTTCTTCCTGAGTCTCCATTCTTCTGTAGCTTAAAGTTCAAGCTCTGAGCTGAGACATTTCTTCCTTTCCAGACATAATTTAGTCCAGTGTTTTTCAAAGTGTGGGTCACCTATCAGCTAATGACCAGCATGTTACTTTCTTCATGAGGTATAAAAAATGAAAGTAGAAATTAACAGTACAATGGACATAATATGTGGAGCTATTTAATAAGATTTAATTGAATTATATAAAATATATAATGTATACTATTATATATTATAATCTTATACAATTCCCATTATATAATGGCTATATAGTATATAATATACCTATATGTGTATGTTGCCCTTCACAAAATGGAATAAAATAGAATAGGAAATATAAAACTGCATTGCATATAGTTAAAGTAATTGTTTACTGAAAACTTCTTTCTAAATATATAATTATACTTACATATATTCTACTATACATTCTAGAGACAAGTACATATACATTTTATGTGTTATATGTTATGTAAGACATATCCTATATTCTATTTGTTGTCTAACACATGTGTCTTATGTAATATATATTATATATAGCATTGGTTATGATGTAAATATGTGTATAGCAGGTTATATAAACTAGATTTTTACTGTGGCTTCTTTTCTTGGATAGACTTCTCTGGATGCAGACCCTTCCTTCACCTTTAACTAGCATCTCTGTTGGCCTCAGGGGCTTCCTTGGTGGGTGATTCATTTTCTCATCCTTGAGGGATCCCTGAGCCTTATGTTCTTACACCGTTCTCCAGCTCTGGCTGCTGTACTTGTTCACTTACCATCAAAGGTGAATGAGGAGTAGCAACAGGTATTCCCAGTATCCAACTGCAGCCCTGCTGCCTCCTAACAATCAAGGTCGTGTCCTCTGGCCAAACAGTGTCTCCTTTCCCTTGGCATGAAAGTGTCCAGCTGATGACCATAGCTTAGAATTTTACAGGATTCTTGCTGTATCCCATAATAGCAGTGCCCCCCACCAAGCAGGACCACTAACCATATAGTGCCCTGAGGAAATAGGAAGTACACAGTCTAAAAGTGGAACCCTGGGATTGGTGGTAAGCTTGGTGGCTCCTGCTTTAATCCCTGACTTCTTGCACTGGGCCTACTAGGAACAGCACACACAAGGGTTATTGTTTCAGGGCTCACACTATGTTTGGGAGGATGATGATGCCATTATTGCATGGTATCATGTGCATGGCAGGTTCTTAGCTATGACCATAACAAACTACATCATTCTATCAGGCCAGCAGCCTCTGTAGTATGTCCCTTTATCAAGTGATTCAGTGATCACAGGCCACTTTTCACCACCTTTACATTCACATTCTTTGCTGTAACATGTGCACTTTGGTTTGGTACACTGCTATGTGGGACCCCATGTTGGCAAGCCAAGTGTTTTATCTGCCCTTGGACAGTGATGCTGCCTAAAGTCCTGCAGTAAGAAAAGGCAAACTCTAATATGGAATATTCCAGTCATCATAGATGACAATGTCTTCCAGAGTGGAAGAGGCATAATATAGTCAGCTTGCCCTACATGGGTGATTCATTTTCTGGAGGAATGTTGTCATATAACAGATGCAGTGTTGGTTTCTGCAGCTGACAGGTTGGACATTCAGCTGTAAGCTCTTAGCCCCACATATAGCTTCTGTCTGCTGTTATTGCCTCTTCATTCTTGTGCCCATCTGCTAGCACCAGGGCAGCTAATTAGAGAGGCTGGCTGACTCATCCAGTCTACCTGGTTGCCTAGCACCACTTCCATGGTGGATACTGCCTAGTAGATATTAACACACAATACAAAGATCTTCTCTATTTTGTCTGCTCCCTTATGTCTGTCCACCTTTCCATATCCTAGACCTCTACTCTTTTCCCTTCCAGGCCCCTAAGCTGCTAGACTTTTCACACACAGCGCAAAGATTTGCCATAAGGAGTTCTGCTGTTTTCTTTCAGAACTGCTGAGAGTGTGGCTTTACTGACCACTGTGCAATTTTGCTTCCACCTATAGATCAAGGCAGACAACCCACTTGTGAATCAAGTTTAGACTTCTCCCTTGCATCAGCTGGCTGTGAGGAGTACCCTAGCTGAGGGAGAGGAGTCATCATGACAACTAGGAAAGACAGGAGGATCTGGGTTATCAGTTCATGCAAGTGGTTGTCTTACATGGGCTGAGTCTTGGCCTCTGGGCCCCTTTGGCTTTATTACTTGTTTTATCTTTTTGAGAGGCTCTCACTATGCAGTTTAGGCTAACCTCTAGCTCACTATTTAGCCCAGGCTAGTCTCAAACTCACAAAGATCCTCCTACCTCAGCCTCCTGAGTGTTGAGATTACAAATGTGTGCCACCATGCCTAGCCTTGACTTTATTACTTGATAGATATGGCAAGGTCCAGCTCCTAATGAGCTGTTTCAGAAGCCAGCCACTTGGTACCCTGTATTCCAGCATTCTATCTGCAACAAGGTCCAGAACTGCAGTAGGATTTGTTTAGAGACAGGTAATTCTCTGGTGCAGATGTCATAGCCAGGATCCACGACTCACAGTCCCTCCTACTTTGGTTTCTCGTAGATTCTATACTGCATCTTTTCCTGCTACTGGTACCTCCACTATCACAAGACATGCAGGATTGTATGGCCTAAATGGCAGATCTACTTAGATTCCAGGTTGAATCTGCTGCAGAGCCCGTCTTGGCTCTGCTCGCCCACTCCAAACTGGTAGATTTATATGTGACCTGGAACGTGAGTCCAGTATTTCCACATGTGGAGTGTACTCCTTTAAGAACATGAAGGAGGCTTACTGGCTATTCTGCTTCTCCAACATAGAAAATGCAAGAGGGAATGCTTTGCCATATTCTTTGCAGAGGCTACCCTGGTGTGCTTTGGACCACCACACCCCCTAAAAATTTATTAATGTGGCAGCCACTGAGTCTTTGTAGAGTTTCTCTCCTGCCATCTGGAATACATATGTTTTATCAAGGCAATATGCTAACTATCTTGGGTTTATCTTGCATAATCAGTATGATGTAAGGGATATAATGGTCCAGTGTGATATAATGGTCTGTGGGATGTCCAGATGGTCCACTTTCTTTAGACTATGTTATGATACAAGATGAGAAAATATACAGCTTTATGGAGAGACTATAAGTGAATATTGTCAGTTCCAATAATTATGAATTGTTTCTGGTCTTCTCTTCTAATCACAATTGAAAGAAAAGCATTCGCCAAATTGGAAGCCACCTGTCATAAATGAGGTTTTACTAAGTTGCTGTCACAATGATAGTATGCCCAGTATGGCAGTGACAGTCCGGGGTACCATTTGACTGCACTTGCAGCAGACTACAGGCATTCTATAGCACCACCCAGCCTCCTTAGGGATCAAATTGGTTAATTCAATGGAAATAAGATAGGATCAACTCTCCTGCATCCTTTAGATATTTCTGGATGGCCATAATTTCTACTATCACCCCATAGAATGCATGCAATGATGCACATAATAATTATTGTTTTGTTTCTTGGTGGTGCTAGGGATGGAATCCAGGGCCTCCTTATGGTTAGGCAAGCCCTGTACCATTAAGCTATGCCCCTATTCCTGAGTTTGATGGAGAAACAGGATACATGCCATGTCAGAAGCTTCTGTTTGTACTTCCCTGCTGTAAGACATTTTATTTGTCAGGCCCAGGAACCCAAGTTGGGGTTCTGACAACTACAGAATATTTTTCCATTTATGCTTTTATGAACTGGGGAAGTGATCACTGGGTTATTGGTCTGATATTAGTCCATTTTACAGGAGGGTAAGTGGGGCTAGATCCTAGAGGGGCAGGCATTAACTTAAAAGGTACCAGCTTCATTTGAGACCTAATGTGCTCTTCAAACAGAGAGAAGGCCTAAATCTTAACAAGCAAGATTGGGCTGCCTCTGCAGGCACAGTGGGTTCAGGTGCGTCAATAAGTTCCAGGTGTTTATCTCCGTCTGCCCAGGTAGCCTCCTCTCAAGCCTCTGGGTCTTACTTCTCTCTTACTGAGGCTCAGAACATGGCATAAGATCTTGCAGACCTGACAGTTCAACCTTTTCTGAAGCTGCAGCACACTTGCAATGAAATATAGATCTGGCTTTCTCTCTGGCTGCCCTCTGGCTACAGATTAGGCTTTACATAAATGCAGTCAGGAAGCTCCTCTTACTTTCACACTTTGGCTTAATGTGACGATTAGTCATCCTGAGTGTGTCAGATCTTTCTGCAGCTAATCAATGGCATTTAGCAAACAGTCACTCCAATCTGGTTATCATTTTCCTCGTACCTCTCAAATTCCAGAGTTACTTCACCAGCTGGTTCATTGCCTCCCACCATATTCTTACTACAGTCCACCATCAGGAGGCATCATTGCTGCTCCCAAACCCCTAGAGCCCCTGCTGTCACTCTCCTTCACAGGTGAATAGATTCCACATAGCATCTTATCCCATTACTGACACCTCCCTCCGATGTCATAGAATCCAGATCAGACGGCCTAGATAACATAAACACTTGCAATGCAGACTGGACCATTACAGAGTATTTTGTGAGGCTCCAGCATGTTAGGGTTTAGCTGTGCTTCATCTCCAACCGCTGATTTCAACTGGGTTCCAGGAATGAACTCTGAAGTAGCGACGAGCACGTTGGAGGCTCATGGGGAGTGCCTTGGGGATCCTGACTACTGAAAAAGCATAGAGCCAAGCAGAGCAAGGGACTGGGCCACCATGCAGTTGGGCCAGAGATCTCAGATGATTCCAACAGGGCTCTGAACCTGGGACGGTCTTCGTACCCTTTCAGATTTTTTTTTTTTTGTCTTTTTGAGACAATGTTTTACTATGCAGCTGAGGCTGGCCCTGAGCTTGTTATGTAGCCCAGGAATACAGAAAGCTTCCAGCCTCAGCTTTACAAGTGCTAGGATTAGAGACATGCACTACAATACCTTGCTTTTGTATGCTTTCAGAAATCAGATATAGGCCAAGGTCTTCACTGAGGAAGGTGAACCTTGGCTGAGAGGATTCCCTATGACAGAAGAGAATTCCCACTAGGGACAAGGCAATGAACTGCCAGAAGCTGGTATTCAAGATACATTGAGGTGATGTAGCTCAGTGGTGCAGTGATTGCCTGGCAAGCACAAGGTCCTGAGTTCAATGTCTGCTACTGAAAAAGATAAAAGACCAAAAATGAATATTTGGGCAAACTACTTGGGACCCCTTCTATCTCTCTTTTTGATAGAAGCTCTTTCCTCTATAAATACGTTCTGCTAAAAAAAAAAAAAATACAAAAAATAACAGTAGTCCCGAAGAAGAGTTCTGAGCAGAACACCAAAGCATCCACTACAGTTAGGGTTAGAAAAGCTTCAAAAATAGTGATATATGTTCATCATCCATGTTCATTATCAGTTTAGCGATGAGAGTGTACAAACTTGAAATAAATCCTTTCTGATTCTTGTGAGGATGGGAGAGGAAAATGGCAGCTGTGTTTGTGTCTCTTGAGTCAGTAAAGTCACCAGAACCCATGTGTGCAAGTGTGTATTTGTCAGAGGGTCTGACTGTGGCCAGTGGTCAGGATACCTGGAAGTGTCTTCTTTCCTTATCCTCCTTCTGTCAGAGACCCAATCAGAGATGAACTTCCACTTGTGGATAAGACAGTAAGGTAGAAATTCTGAGCCCAAGGGAAGAAGCCACTGGAGCTCAGCTGAGATGGGGTTGAAGATGGTGGATGGTGGCAGAGCAGTTCATGTTGTGCCTACTTTCCCTGCTCCCCTACTTTCCCATGGCTTTCCCTCATTCTCAGCTGCATTGCCCAACCCTGGTCATCACTGATAGCTTGGTCTTGTTTAGAATCACCCCCAACCTGCACCTCTCGGTCTACTTCTACTTTTCAGATAGATGCAGCTAGCTACTGTCCCCTGGCTACTACAGAAGATGTGCTACATAGCGTATTCATGGTCAAGGTGCTCCTCCTTGAGAAACAGCCAGACAGCACACACATGCTTCAGGCTGCACAAGCAGACACAGACCCTGAGTCACATATCAGCACTGATGTGTACACAATCAAAAGCACAGGATATATATATATATATATATATATATATATATATATATATAATGTTGGAGGTTGTTGTCATTTACAAATCTCCATGTAATTTCAGAATCTGTTGTAACTAACTCAGCACCACTTATTTTGCAGTTTTTAAAAGAATGTATTTAGTACAGGATCTACAGGGTCTCACTATACAGATTGAGCCTCCTGTTTGCAGCCCCCCAAGCACTGAGATTACCAGCATGTACCACCACACCCAGTCTCAATCACTGTCTCAGTGCACCTCAGAGGTGTGGCTGGCATGGCACACCAAGGATAGAACCCCAGTACCTGTGTCTGCCTACACAGGCACTTTAATCCACTGAGATATCTGGCCAGCCTGCACAGTTTTAAAACAATTTTTTCCTATAACTGTGAAACAAAGACACCATACTTTGGGATATGCTTACTGTTTTTCAAAGTATCTCAACATTTTTATAGCAATTTATTTTTTCATTTTAAAGAGAAAAATATAAAACAAATTTCAAAACAAGATAATAGGAGAGTAACAGTGGTTAATGTATTACATATTGCTATTTTGAAATTAGTTAATCAGAGCATAAGATATCAGCATTTAATTGTCCAAACAATATTAATACAAGCCTTTTTTTTAATTAACTAAGAGAAATTAGTAGTGTAATGATCTTGACTATTAGACATTTTGGATCTTATTTACTCTTTCAGCTTTTCACACTAGGGAGACACTACAATGTTTACACATGTGCATCCATTGCTTTTTACATTTCTGAGTGTGGTTCACGTTGCATCCATTTACCTATTAAAATATCCAGTTTATTCTTCTTTATGGCTGAGTAGTACTCTATTATATAAAAATACCACATCTTTTTATCCATTCCTCAGTTGATAGGGTTTTGGGTTGTTTCTAAGACTTAGCTATGACAAATTACATTGCTATAAACATGAGTGCACATATATTATGTCACTTTTGACTATAGTGGTGTTAGCAGTGATGATACCATCAAACACAGCCTAGAAAATCACAAAGCAAACTCACCACTAATTTGCCATCTTTATCCATATGAACTAGATTTGTGGTTATATAATAAAGTGTAAAACAAACCAGAAAATTATATGCAGTGTGTAAGTCCTTGATAGGTCAACTTTCCACTCAGGGACTAAAATTTAAAACTGGTTGAGGAGAAAATAGAGAGATTTAAGAAGAGGAACAGATTAGAAGTAAGACTGGAGGACAAAGGGGGATCATGCTAACTTTGGGAAACTGGTGCAGAACACTTGAGGGAAAGAGAAAGGAGAAATAAAAGAGGAGCAAAGCTGAACCATAAACCCAAAAAGACTACAAACCATATTCACACTCATATAAAAACAAGATCAAACAATGAAGGAGAAAAAGAAACATGATAACAAAAATGAAACATGTGAGAGAGAGTAAAGAAAGTTCACTTCCAGGTACATCTCTTCGGTCATTTGGAGACAGAGTCCTAATCCATGTTGATCTATCTCAGCAAGCAAACAGTAGCTTTTTGGTGCCACAGTTGATAAGCTCAGCAAGCTCGCACCTTCTGCTTGAGAGCAGACTCATTCAGCCTGCAGCCACTAGCACATCTTCTGAGTGCCTGAGCCCAGCTGGGAGCCTCAGATGGAGCCAGCAGTCACTCTGAGTTCTGAGATCAGTTGACCCTATTCTAAGATGGCACTGAGCCAATCACTGTCCCATGCAGGACTACTGAGCCCTCAGAACTCAGTACCGGCTAGTGCAATCATTCAGTTCTGCTGCTCCTTTCCAGTGCTGCTTCTCTCTGTGGAGGTCTCTGGGGTCACGAGCAGTCACTGTGTGTCAGCAGATTTTAATCACTCCTCTTGTACAGAGTCGCATCTCAAGGAGAAGGTGCTTCCAGGTACCTCCTTTTTCTTGACTGAAGTTTCTCTTTTTACTCTCTCTGTGGGCTTCACTTAATGCTTCAGGTCCTTCCTGGGTCCAGGGGACCCATTTTCATCCTTTTTCTCTTCCTCACACTGCTCTATTCCATCATCTGGATGGCATCTTTCAGAGAGGCTCTTTCTGTTCTGTGTTGCCATCTTGGTGTCCTCCCCACAGTTTATGCTTTTTATAGCAGCACTGAAGAGAGAACAGTCATAGGACCAGCTTGGATTTTGTCTTCCTCTCTGAGATTAACGGATATACTCTTCTGTGTTCCCCTCCAGGGCAAAATACTTCAAAGGAAAAAAGATCCACGGAGAAATTGACATTAAAGTAGAACAGGTAAGTTGGGGCAGGCAAATTTGGAGCTCAACAGAACTGCAACCTCAGTGGCCATTTTTTTGTATGGCATAGGCAGAACAATATTCTCTTCTTTCCAGGCTGAGTTCTCTGATCTCAATCTTGTGGCTCATGCCAATGGCGGATTCTCTGTGGACATGGAAGTTCTTCGGAATGGGGTAAAAGTTGTGCGGTGAGTACTAAATGGTACCTTGGTGTTATGAGAGATGCATAAGAATTCCCTTAGAGCTGGAGGAGAGTCCCCAGTTTTCCAGCCAGCATTGTGTGAGCAAGAACTTAGGCAGAGGATGTAAGGAGATAATTTTGCTCTGAAGAAGGGCTAAGGATACCACTAGTCCACAAGGCACACTTTCCAGTAATTGATTGAACAAATATTAAACATCAACTACATGCTAAGTGCTGATTTCAGCGCTCCATGTTTGACCAATATTTATTGAGCACCCACTGTGTGCCAACATGTGAATTGTCAACATGCTGAAGACTTAAGAGATACAAATTAGGTTAAAAAAAAACCCTCTGACTCATGACACTTATGTTTTGCTGTGGGATATACATAACTAATAAACAAATAAATGTAGAAGTCCTAAGAAAAAATAAAGCAGGTGTAGGGATTTGGGGTAATGATGGGGTTTGCAATTTGGATAGGGTGGCTTATAGCATAAAAGAGAGTCAATAATGAACTTTAAGAAAGGGAAGAAGTTATTTATGAAGATATCTAGGGGGAAGGTCTTTCAGGCAGAGAGATCAGGCTGTGGAGATCCCTGAGGCTGGAATCTATTCTGGGAAGTACACTTTGAGGACAGGTGGTCACCTAAGAGACTGTTCCTAGGGAGGTGCCATGGCTGAGTGGGTGTGCTGCTAGCTGACCTCAGTGGGGAGGGCAGCAGGAAGGGGAAACTTTCAAGGAGATCAATAGATAGGAAGGATAAATATGGCCCTCAGGCAGAAGGACCAGCTTGTCTGTGTGTGCAGAGGTAAGAAACCACTTGGTAATTTCTGGGAACTGTGAAGATTTAGAAATTCAGTCTTCTTTTTTTAATTTAATATTTTTATTGTTTAAATTTAACAATGGTTATATTACATATTTTCATCATCAGATCAGTTTAGATTAATACATATAGGTATACAAGATTGATCAAACAATTAAACATTAACCTTTCTAAATCAACATTACTTTTTTTCTTTTCCCCTTTCCTTTTTTTTGAAAGTTGACATATTGCATACTGTCCCCACAATCATTCTACAGAGTACAGTGTGTAGGCATGACCCACCTCCCTATTGATGTTGCTTAGAAAAAAAAAAGGAAAAGAATATACTTCTCTTTGGACTAAGAG
>PVJA010044679.1:0-16042 GCA_004027025.1 Myocastor coypus | reverse complement strand
CCGCTTCCGTGCAGAGCGCCGCGCGGGAGCAGCTCTGGCCCGGGGTCCCCACGCTTCCCTTGGCGCCCGGACCGCGCAGGGCAGCGGAGGCCAATCGGGCCGGGCCTCAGTGCCCCGCCCCACGGCGGCCCGGTAGGGGCGCGGCGCTGCACGACCCAACCTGGGTCAGGCTGCGCAGCGAGCTTCACCAAGGCGCAGCGCCGCGTGCGACGGGCACCCCGAAGGCACCCGACCGCCCCGGGATGCGCGGCCCCCCCGCCAGGGCCGACGGAGACCCCTGGAAAAATATTCTTGTTATCAGCTTAGAAATTATTTCATAGTCAAGCCCTCTAGAAAGTACTTTTTAAGCAGATACATTTTGCAATAATCAGAGAATGCTAAACACTTGTAGCTCTTTCTTAGGAACCCAATAACATCTGTCTTAGTAAGAATGAATTTTACATGACCATTTAGAAACTATGTTTCTAGTCATATCTTGAAACACTTTTGGAACATGAGTTAGTTAATCTTTTGTTGAGATGTGGTAGCAATGAAGAATAAACTCAACCAAAATTGCCCAGAGACTATGTTTCTAAATGGTTAAACTGATCCTTGTTAATCATACTGGAAGTTTACAAGGGAACATTTTATCATTGTCCAGCATCGTTCTGTCCTGCCTGGATGAAACACTACTGGTGAGGCTGACACACACCTGGGGTTGGGGTCTACAAGGAAGAATAATAGGTAAACTGGCAAAACTGGCCATTAGGGGCTGCCAAGCTCAGCCGCCTCTCTTCAGACACACTTGGCCTATTGTTCTTGTGACTTTTTCAGGCAGTTCAGGAAGTTCTCATTCTTGGGAGCAGTTAAGATGCCAGATTAGAGAATGCAGCAGCTGCTATTGAGTAGCACCATCCCACTGGAAGGCAGCTCTCAAAACGTGATGTAGTGTCCTCATCCACCTGGTGATTGTGTCTGGTACCATGTAACCTCTGTCTCTTCCTGAAAGTCAAATTATCAGGAAAGGAGAACATTTTTCATCAGTGCCCATGGCAATGCAGCCAAAGATACTCAGCAGAGAGGATCTCAGCACTGCTGCAGAAAGTGGCAAGGATGGAGGATGAATGTGTTTGAAGGACAGAGGAGCATTTTAAAGGGGATTTGTGGCAGTGTGTTTTTTACAGTAATACATTCTAAACTTCTAAATATTCACCCATTTTCTAGTCATATCTCGAAACACTTTTGGAGCATGAGTTAATCTTTTGTTGAGATGTTGTAGCAATGGAGAATAAACTCAACCAAAATTGCCCAGTAAGTTAAAATGATGGAAGCCAGAAGATAATGTCCAAGCTGAAGGTGCTCTTCCCTTTTGCTCTTATTGTTTTGGTATTTTCCACTACCATGAACTGCTGCCCTCTACCAACTGCCATTCTACCTTGGAGCCAGCCTAAGTGTGGACTGAAACTTCCACACACAGTGAGCTAAATAAACCTTTCTTCCCTTAATTTTGGACATTAGATATTTTGTCTTAGCAGTAATCAGTTTTGTGGTAGTTTGGAGTTCAGTAAAGGAAAACAACTTAATGTATGACACATAGTTTATAGAATTGTGTAGCAGTCACGCAGAGTCATATACAAAAAGATTGCATGAAATGTGTCCACACAAAAAAGACCAAAGTGTGTAGCTGAGGGCCTGGATCCCATAGCAGTGTCCTTCATGAGCTCAGATGAAGAGTGAGAGAGCCCATAACAACGCCCCTCATGAGTCCAGCTGGGGGCCAAGAGCCCACAATAATATGTTATGTTAGCCTGTTTCATGGATTTTTTTCCTGGGAAAGCCCAAAGGTCAGTGGCATGAACTAGAAAGTCTATATCAGCAGGATGAAGGATCTGAACTGGAGCCAGGAAGTGATGCTTAAAGTGAGAACCAAAGCTCCCACAAAAAATGCCACAGTCATTCACATCAGTGAGGTCTGAGCTCCTCAGATAATGAGAGCATCTGAGTTCCCATCAGATAAACGAATGCCACAAGCTTCTCCAGAAAACTGAGCAGTACACCATCTTCCCTTTCTGAGCCAGGAACTGATGTTCAAAGTGAAAGACCAGAGTTGCTCCGAAATGAACCAGTCATTGTCAATGATAATGATGTCCTAAGCTCCTCCTCTGACAAGAAAATCGGGAAAGCCAACATGACAAGATCACCCTGCAGAATAGTTCAAGAAAATCAGTGGACCCCTGACAGCTTCCCAACCATTCACAAACAGCTTCTTCAGCTTAGCTTCTTCTTCTCCAGCTCTTCCTCTTATGCTGCTAGCATCAGTTCTCAGACAGCTTCCCTTACCCAGCACCACACTGGTTCAGTTCAGCTGGGTGACCACCACTCTTCTGTCCACCACATGGGATTTTAAGGAGAGGGGCTATTTGGAGGAAATAGGTCACTGATGTGCCTTAGATGGGTACACGTTTTCCCTAGCTCCTTTCTCTCATGCTCACTTACCCATTCTCATTTCCTGACCACCATAAGGTAAGCATCTATAGTCCTCCACATCCTCTCCGCCATGAAGCTCAGTCACAGCCAAAGTCCGTAACCATGGTGCTGCTGACTATAAACTAAAACATCTGAAGCCGTAAGATAAAATAAATCTCCCCACCCGTAAGTTGCATACTTTGTCTCAGCAATGAAAAGCTAACACAGTCCTCCCGTTCCACACACTTCCCAAGGTGACTCTGGACCACAACTAAGACAAGATAAAATAAATTCAAAATGAATTGCCAACGCAAGCAATCCAGCAGAGAATTTTATTCATAGAGATTGATTATTTCCAAAGGTCATTTTAAAACAATTTTCCTTATTTTCATTAATACAAAGAGAAAGACCCTGATATTTCTGATCTATTTTTAAATAGTGTTGGAATTTAATAAAAGAAAAGTAATAATAACTCCCTTTGGAAGGAACTATAGAATTTGCCAAAAATATCCAAATTATCTTTTGAAACTAATTGTAACTAATTTCAGTGGCCCTAAAAGTAGTGAACTTATAAATTGTTCTCAACCTTTTCAGCTTAAAATAAAGGAAATATTATAATTTCCATATGAGAAAATTACTTTGTTTTAAAGCTGAATCCTAAAGAGACTGAAATGTTTGATTAAAAAGAAAAGAAATATCTGCAAAGAGAGCAAAAATAGACTTGACCCTGAAGAGTGATTTTTTTTCCCTACAAATGTAATTACTTAAAAAAGAAAAATAGAAAGAGTTCCCCCAAATGGGATTTCTCATGTTAAACATCAAATCATCAAAATATTTTTTGAACCAACCAGGAAATGAAAGAGAGGAAGAGTTCAAATATAATATTTTATCATTTCTTTTTCGAGTTAGAATTTTCCTAAGAAACTATGCCAATCCTTTGACTACTAACCAAACTGGAATCAACACAATGGTTTGTTTGACCACATCGTAATAGGGGTTGTTTGACCTATAGTAATAGGGGTTGTTTGACCACATGGTTTAACCATGTGAAAGTGATGAGATTCTACTTTCATCTTTAAGTTTGCTTCTGGGATGCCTGGGGTAATATTTAATATTAGGGATGTCCCTCCACTCTGGGGCTCCCTGTCCTTTCTTCCTAGCTCCTCCGGATACTCTCAGTAACACAGGGCTGCATACTCTGCTTACACCCTCACCAAGAGTCTTGGTCATCATCCCCATGAGCAAGATGGAGCCACCTCACAGGGACACAAGTGCCTCTGGAACCCTGTTGGTCCACGCTCCATCCTTTCACCTCTCCTGTTGATGTAGTGGCTCAACTGACCTTGATCTTCAAGGTATGACTTTGTTGGACCTCGGTTCTCTCATCCCATTTGCAAGAGTGGTGGTGCCATGGTAGCTGTCAGCACTGCAGGGGTGGCTGCAGCAGTGTAGAGTGGCAGTGAACTGGCTGAGCAGAAGCAGAGTTGGCTAAGACTGGTTGCAGTGAAAGCTGAAAAGGACAGTGGCAGGTCCAAGGCCAGGCCATGTCGTGCTCACAGAGAGCTGGGCTGCAGGTGCCATTCCTCACAGCCACAGCTCTCTGGGAAGAAGGGACAGCAGAAAACTGCTTAGGGTCGTCAGCAGCTCTCTACCCCCAGGGCCTTGTACTGTCACCTTGGCAGAAGACATCAGTGGGGACACATGGTATTTTTAAAAGCACTTAAAGGAAGTATATAGACAATGCTGTAGATACAGAAACATTGATCTCTTCTTAGACACCAAGTTTGGTAAAGTACTTTTCATGTGTTACAGTTGTGTGGCAGTTGGCTAGGTTTCTCCCATAGGTTTTATACAAAAATGAAGTTCATAAACCATTTCTTACAAAATTTAAAAGAGAGTATTGGGGTGATTAAAAGAGACACTGTGTGAAACTTCTGGAACATGGTAAGCCACGAAGAGCATTGCTCTTCTCTGGCCCATGGTGTGAATTCTCTCCTGTACTCAGAGCCTAAGCAGATCAGCATTATATTAGACCACCAGCAACATATTATAGAATTCATACCTTAACTTTCCCATTGATTCATCAATTTAATATTTTTCTTTTAAAAAACATACAATATGTAGGGTTGACCTTAGAAATTTCTTTAGGGAGCTCTGCTAATAATGATCCAGACAAAGAATTATGGGCAAAGTTTTATTTTATTTTAATTACAATAGTGAAATATTAGTAGAAACTAAGTACACAGATTAATTGTTATGTATCTACCCCATGGATTATTCTTTGATATCAAAATTACATACTGAGACATCTGACTGTAACACTCTCTTGCATCAGCAGCATTTATACTCTGTGAGTTGAGCAGCAGTCTAAAAAGACATTAGGTAGAACAAGCTGAAGCACAGCTGTTGAAATAACAGTAAAGTCTTGATTATCTGCACACGGTTGGGTACATGAGGTAGCCTGAAATAAAAGGCGAATGCTTAAATTTTAAAAATTTATCACAATAAAAGTTGTAGTGTCAGTAAGCTCCTTTGAAATCTCCCCCTCACTTCACATTCACTCCTCCCACTGTCCTTGCCACTTCCTGCAGCAGCTCTGCAGTCCTCTTTTCTGAGTGCCTTTAGCTGCTCTGTCCTGGCTGCCTTCATGTCCTGAGTGGATTCAAAGCATTTCCCTTTCATGATTTTTTTGACTTTAGGGAGGAGTCAGAAGTCATACGGGGCCAGATCCAGAGAACAAAGTGGATGAGGCACGGAGTGATATTTTTATTTGACTGAAAGTACCATAAGTGGATGATCAACAAGGAATACTATGAATGTCTAAATTTAAAAGTGCAAATTAAAAAAATTAAAATGTATTTCAAAAAAGGACACCTTGCCATTAATCTCCATTAAACTACTTCTCTCACTTTGAGCACATCCCATTGTTCCTGGCCATGTGTCTTTTACTGTAATTATTTTTTTAATTTTTATTTTGAAAGGAAAAGAGTAAGACAAAATTTTAAAAACAAGGTAATAGGAGAGTAACAATGGTTGCTACATTGTATCTTGTTATCTTTAAATTTGTTACTCAGAGAACATGATAGCACCATTTAATTGTCCAAACTTTTCAATAAATTAAGAGCAATTAGTAGTATCAACTATCATATATATATATATATATATATATATATATATGCACACACATATATATCCATATATATGCACATATATATGCATATACATTCTCTTGCTTTTCTCTTCCTTTTACCTATCTCCCTTCCCAATTTCTCTTTCCTTTTGAATAGTTTCTTCCCTTTTCACAATATCTAATGTATATTTTGGAATTTGTTTTCAGGAGGAATTGAAGCATTCTGCTCCGTGCTCTTGGATCCTATTTACTCATTCAGTTTCTCACATTAGGGTGATAATATAATGTTTACGTATACAAATTGGATTTATTTCACTTATGAGTATGGTCTCAAGTTGCATCTATTTACCTATGAATGCCTTAAGTTTATCCTTCTTTATTACTGAGAAGTACTCCATTCTATAAAAATACTGCATCTTTTTTTATCCATTCCTTGGTTGATGGGCATTTATGTTGTTTCAAAAATCTAGCTATTACAAATTACACTGGGTGTGGTGGTGCACACTTGTAATCCCAGCGCTTAGGAGGCTGAGGCAGGAGGAACGGTGTGAGTTTGAGACCAGCCTGGGCTACAAAAATGAGCCCAAGGCCAGCCTGAACTACAAAGCAAGGCCCTGTTTCAAAAGGACAGAAAAAAAAAAAAAAAAGACACTGAGAGTTATTACAAATTACAAATTCCAAGATCGAGCTATTAAAAATTATAAAAATGGATGAATATATACTGTTGTGGTATGATATTTTTAATTCTGGGAAGATACCCAGAACAGAAACAGCTGGGTCAAATGGGTCTAATACATATTGGGTCTAATCCTAATATGTTTTGAGGAATCTCCACATTTGTTCTACAATGGTTATACCAGTCTATACTCCTACCAACAGCAGAGAAGGGTTCTTTTTTTCCCATAGCCCCTCCAGCATGTTATTGCTTGATTTCTTGATAATAGACATTCTTTCTGGAGTGAGGTACAATCCCAGGGCTGTTTAAATTTGCATCTCTTGAACTGTCAGTGGTGTTAACGGTTTTTTTTCATAGATTCATTGTTTGTGTTTTTTTATCTGAAGAGTGTATATTCATCTCAGATGCCCATGTTTTTAATTTTTCTATTTTTAAGAGAATAGAAAAATAATAGATATGGCATTTGAAATGAAACAATGTTTTTTTAAAAACCAAGATGATAGGTGTTTAACAATTGTTGTTACATTGCACATTGTTGTCTTCAATGTAGTTACTCCAATTACAAGATACAGGCATGCAAAATTGGTCAAAATGAAATGTCAAGCATTAACTACTGCTACCATCGAACAACTGATAGAAATTAGTAATACAACTGGGTCTTTAAACTTGAGAGTTCTGGGCCGAGGTTATAATTCAGCGGCATAAGCACCTGCCTGGCAAGCACAAGACTGATCTCTAATATGGTAAAAAGAAAAATGATTTTAAAAAAAGAAAAATTGAGAGGTCTGATTTTCTTTTTAAGCTCTTTATATATGTTCTTGATAGGAATTCTTTGTGTGAGGAACAGCTGGCAAACATTTTTGCCTACGTTGTGCACTGTCTCTTCATTCTGTTGGTGGTTTTTCTTGCTGCTTTTTATGGCAGTTAATACCCATATCAGGAAAACAGGGCAAGCACAAATAAACAACTTAATGTTGAACCTCAAATGTATAGAAAAAGAAGAATAGGCCAAGCCCAAGCCTGCATGAGACAGGAAATTATAAAGGTCAGAGCAGAAATGAACATATTGGAGACCAAGAAAACAACATAAAGCATCAATGAATCAAAGAGTTGGTTCTTTGAAAGAGTAAACAAAATCGATAAACCCTTAGACAACCTTATCAAAAAAGAAAAGAATCAAATTCGTGCAATTAGGAATCAAAAGAGTGAAATCACAACAGACAATGCAAAAATGTACAAAATTATTTTTTAACTTTAAACTTTTACCATGATTTTGATCACCCCTTAACGAAGAAACACGTGCAGCATGAAGTATACAAAAATATTAGCAGTGATAAGCTACGGATAGCTGTGCATCCATTGTAACGGGATGGCAAGGAGTTCATATTTTATTCTTTGTAGTTTATTTTTCAGATTGCCCCTTCATTTAGTAAAAAGTAAATATTTTTAAAAATGCCCCTATAGAATGAAAACATGGACTTTTTGTATAGTCTTTGATGTTGAAAACTATGTGCTCCAATACACACAAATAGAGCTCAGAGAGTCTTGGGCTAGACTTGCCTCCTCCTATAACTCTAGGCACCCAGTGACTGGGCACATGGGTTTCCATGGCCCCAAAACATTTTTGTGGGGGAAATTCATACATTCTCTTTTCATGGAACCAGCAGGATCTGCACTCAGCCTGGGTCTTGAGAGAGGTTGAGACAAGCAAACACTGGAGGATGCCGTGGCCATGGGATGGGGAGGTTGGAACAGGTGGTAACCCTTGAGAGGTGCATTATTTGGAGCTGAGGGCTTCTGAACCTTTCATCCACAAACCCTTCATGGTCCCCGCTGTGGTTGCATGGCATTAGAGAACCACATCGCTGGAGTGGGTGTGCTTAGTGCGGTCTCCCACTCAGCATGAAGGCAGCACACCTTGGGGGATGCCTAATACAGATGATCAATTTTCTGTGTGTTTGTCATGTCTTGCTTTTGAAATGCTCATGTTTTTGGTAGAGTTGCAGGTTTTATGGTCTCTCAGGAATGCTTATGTTTTTAAAAATGTTTTATCCTTAACAAGATTTGAGCTCATGGCCCCTATAAGAATCTTCCTCTGGAAGAATGGCCTCTGACCCTTGTCACACCTGCTTTTTCTTTCTGTTTGTGTCACATATCTGTAAGTCACACTGAGTCCTGGGGCTTGGTACTTGTTTCATAGGCTATGTCTGTTGTGATGATGCTGAGGGTTCCGGCCAGAAACATTTTCTGGGATCATTTGACAGAGCTCGGCAGCCCTGGGGAGAGAGGTATAGTGGCATACCTCGCATGGGCCTGGGCCTGTGTGTGGGTAGCTTTTTTCTGTATGAGCTGTGGGTTCATAACACAACACTAACCCAGGAATCTGAAGATCTCATGTTCCAGCCTGCTATGACCTCATGGAGTGCTTATAATAAACTCATGCAATTATTGTTTCCTGAGTTTTATTGAAATATTTTCTTAGAAAGCAGTTGTAAGCTTATGATTTACAAGAGTATCATTTGATAATTTTCTCTTGCACTATGAATGCTTTGAAATACACTTCATTTTAGGAAGGTATTGGCCCAGAGGTAACTCTGTAGCCTGATTGATGATATTTTCCCCGATGCTTAGATTTTCCAAATATGTGGTAGACACTGGTCCTCTCTCTCCTGCACTAAGGTGATCAAAGGTTGTAGAGCATTAATAAAATATATAAATACTGTTTAGAAGGATTTTTTTAATACTATGAATACATTGTGTGTTTTGGAAACCCAGAACTGAAACTCAAGAATTCCTTTTCTGAAGTGTTTACGAGTGCACTGGATGAGGATGAGCAGATGAGGTGTGAAATCACTGCAGAGACAGAAACGGAATGGGAGAGTTCTTGGAGAAGAGTGATGCAGGCAGCCCTCGGTGAAGGCCGGGTAGGCCCTGGGTTAGTGCAGCCCACTCCCCTAGCCTGATCTCCACTGTCTTTGCACACTGCTTCTTCCAGGCAGGATGCTCTCTCTGGTGAGAGTGAAGAAGCTAGTTGAAAGTCCTCTCTTTTACAGTGACCAGAGTCACTTTGCAAGCCCTGGTCTCTGCTGATCATACAGTATCTCATGCTCAAAATGACATTTTAGAGAGGACAGTTTTTCAGTCTCTGGCACTCAGGAATTTCTAATTTCTAATTAGTGCAGAGTGAAACTCCCTAAGCACAACTGATAGGCAAGTATTTTTATGTGGTGGAATGGAGGTGCTTTGTGCTACTTGGGCATGGTAGGGGCCTAAGAGTGAGCCAGCTCTTCAAGGTGCAGTCCTGGGGATCTCAACACTGCACTAGTTCCTACATGTACCCAGAGAAATCTGAACAGAAAACCAGGAGGATGACATCACCACACAGAACTAATGCCAGCATGCTTCCCCTCAAAGAAAGAAATGTCAGATAGACTACAGTAGAGTTCAGATTTAAGGCATTTCACTTTATTTGGTTAAAAGGAGTGAGGTTTTTCATCTTCATATTGATCTATACTCTTAGCTTGTAGTTCATATTTAGAACATGGCATTGTCATCTCAAAGAGAAGCTGAAAACTCCAGCCTCCTTCAAGATATTGGCATCACATATTTGTGTACTTGTACATTTTAAAATATGGAATTAGCTTCTTCCAAAATGCTGACTGGATAGGTAAGACAGACAGCTCTGCTCACTCCCAGGGCCATGGGAGGCTGCAGCCACCTGTGGGCACCTGTGCAGGGGTCTCAACACATGCAGAGGAGAACGGTGACCATGGGAAGCCTGCCTCACCAATCATGAAGAGCTGTCATTTATGATGTTCAGTCCCACATAAAACTGTTCTTTGAGGAGGGACTCATCTTTCACCCATGCAAAGCCCTCTAGATATAGTTTTTTCCCCCTTTAAAGTTCTACCATTGTGACCCAGGCAGGAAACGACTACTTTGAGGTATTGTGTGTGGTAGGTACAAGCATGCCCTCTTGAAGGAGCACTGATGTCCTAGGAGCAAAGAATGTGACTTTACTTGAAATGGGGTCACTGCAGAGCTAATTGATTTAGCTCGTAGGAAGTCCCACTTGGGTGGGGTGGGCCCTCACTGCATTACTGTAATCCTTGTATGAGGGGGACATTTCAACAGAGATGCAGAAGAGCACAGCCACTGGAAGGGCTACTTAGGGGGTTGTATGATGCTGTCACAAGCCAAAGGACATGTAGGGTTACCAAGACAGGAAGAGGCCAGGAAGATGTTTCCTCCAGTGGCTGTGGAGGCCCTTCAGGCCTTCAAATGGTATGGTTGGCTAATCCCTGGCCTACAGAACAACAAGAAGATAAGTTCTCTTGTTTAAGCCACACAGCCCGTGGGGCCTGGCTGCTGTAGCCCAGAGAAGATAATAAAAGTGCCAACCTAAAAGATGAGGCCAAAGGCAAAGCACAAAACAAGAGCACCAGAAATCAGCCCATCAAAATCCATACAGCTTCTGAGCATAAATTATGGAAATCTACTGTTCATACCTGTCAGTGTGAAAGCCTAGAGTGTCATCTCTTGCTTGGCCATTATATATCCATATCTAAAAATGTTCCTGCCCAACAATTGATTGACAGACTCCAAATACTTTACTACTGTGCAGGGAAAAAAAAAGTAAAAATAAAACATTTAGCTTGAAGCTGAATATGGAGATCTGGCTCAGCCTCTGCTGGGCAGCTCTGGCAGCCATATGCTAGACACTGGGCCACATCTTCACAGGGGCCTCCGGAACAAAGCTCAGCTGAGAAACTTTTGCACCCCCCAACCCCTCTCCAAGGATCTCTGGATGTGACAAGAGGCAGAGTCCATGATGCACAGGAAACTGATGGGTTTAATGCCAAGGTAATGTGACAATCCAAGAGGACAAACACCCACTGTTGGGCTCTGGTTGCACAGCCAGTCTTCCACTCATGACATATTTGCCCTTCTTCACTCTTTTTTCCTCATCTCTATACCTGCTTTCCTTTTCACCTCCTCATAGCACCCGTGAAGTTCTTTCTTCCACTGTGCATCAGCTTTGAGTTCAGATGCATGGTGGTTTGGCATGACAAACAGTGTAGGCACAACATGTTGGGCAATGCCTGTGAGGAGTGACGTGGGAGAACTCATCTATCCAGGGATTGTGACAGGTCATAACTTTTAACAAAAGTTCAAGGTCTGTTTTGTCACCCTTTTCTTTCATCTGACTCAGCGGCAGCCAGATATCCGTTGGCCTTTGGTTGTTGTTTAGGCAAGGAGATGTTTCCCAACTTGGTTTTTTGCTTAAGTCTTGTGGGGAGCTGGGAATGTGCTCAGTGCTGGAGTATTTGCCTAGTGTGCATCAGTCCTGGTATGTCCGTTTGAGATTGGGAAGCATGCTCCTCGTATATCTGGGTACTCCTGGAAGTGTGGCCTCGGGGTCTGCATTTGTGCCCCTTCACGTTTCCCTCTGATAGATTCTCTGCTCCACTTCCTGGGCTCCCACGAACTAAGCAGCTTTGCTGAGCCAGACCCTTCTGCCATCATGCCATCATATTTTCTGCCTTGGAGCCAGCCAACCATGGACTGAACCCATGAACAAAGTAAGCCTCTCTCCCTTTGAGTCCTAAGTGTTGGATGTGATGTCTCAGCACAGAGAGAGCTGACTAATTACATACCTGGCATGTGTGAGTCTCTGGGCTGAAAACATGATTTGGGGAATTTAGTAGAGATACTTGGATGATATTAATGCTAAAGCCTCTGTGATGAATATTTAGTATTGATTTTGTATACTTTCTTAGAGCATCTTCTGAATATGGTGGGTATCTTTAGGCTTTCCCACAAAGAAATTCTGTCCACAGATTAAATGGCTTTTGTTTTAAATGACTTTTTTATAACATTATCTTTTTTTCCTGGTCCTGATTTTGCTATTTCATTCCATAAAATATCAGTTACTTAAAAGGCTATTCTCTAATTAAAATTTAATATCAAGAAATGAAAGAAAGATGGTTCCAGTGCTAGACATTTATAATGACTTTATTATATCCTTGCTCAAATGACAAGTTGAAGCTTTCTCAGCATGACATGAGAATAATTTATCAGAAGTATCCAACTGAGTAAAATGTACATTGGGGGAAACCCTACTATACTCTCTGGCAAGAATAGAGTGAATTACCTTAAAACACTGGAGATTTCTGCTCTGTGCTGTGGGGGTAGCCTACTTTTATTAAACACATGTTGAGTTATACTGAAGGAAGGAGCACACAGAACTCATTGGCCCCCATCAATGTCTGAAGGTCACAGGATAGTTGTGTTGTGCACTGAGTCTACTGAGATTTACTAAAAAAAAAAAAAAAAACAGGATGTCTCAGTTACTCTTCTCTCATTACTAGGGCAAAGTACCCAACACCCAAAATGAAGGAAGGAAAAGTTTATTTAGCTCACAGTTTGTGGAAGTTGCAATCCATTCAAATCTGACTCCAAGGCAGACTGGCACATAGTAGAGGGCAACAGTTCATGGTGGTAGAATATAGCAAAACAGCAAGAGCAAAGCAAGTGACAACAGCTCAGCCAGCTAGCCAGCCTCCCTCCCCTCCTTATATTGTAACGCAGATTACCTACCCTAGGGCACTCACATCCATAATCCTAGCATTGGATCAAGAATCAGTCACAAGCTCCAGAAGCCACCCCATGATTGCATGAGGCTTTCAGAGGACAGTAGACACAAACCGTAATACGGGGGCAAATAATTGTGTTCTGCATGGAATTTGTAAGCAGCTACTGAGTGGAAAAATGTGAGAAGGGAAATACAGAGAATGAAACAGAAAAGCAACCTGGGCTTAGTCTAGAGCAGGGAATTCGTAGTACTATACCCAGACTGTCATCAGAGTACTTTTGAGAGGATTTGGACCCACTCTTCAAAGCATAAAGTTGACAATGCTTAAATTTTTTGTTTAATCTTTTGGAACACTGCTGACTCACCTATGGAGGAAGGGAATTTTAATATGGCCTGAATTCCCATGATTTTGCTCTGAAAGCTAACTAAAGTATCTCAGTGACTCTTCTCTCGTTGCTGGGAAAAATACCCAGCAGTGAAAATTAAGGAAAGAAAGGTGTATTTAGCTCACAGTCAGTGGAGATGTCAGTCCATACTCAGCTGGCTCTAAGGCAGAGTGGCACAGGGCAGAGGGCAACCTTTATGGCTGAGGCAGAGCAGAGAGCAAGTATAAATGGGAGTAGGAGGAACAATGGCTACAGGGAGCAAATCTGTCTTCCTTAAGTTGCAGTCAGGCTAACTGCCCCAGGCTGGGTATAATACTCACTCCCATAATCCCAGCAGCACTTAAACTCATAATCCCAGTGGACTGTGAATTAATCACAAATTCTAGAAGTCTACACCATGACTCCTCGAGGCTCTGAAGGGACAACTAGACACAAACCATAACAAAAGTAAGAACATGTGAGCCTCAGATAAATTATCAAGCAAAAGCCTAACTTCTCAGACAGGAAGTAGATACCTACCCAGTGAAGATGGGGTAAAATAGCATTTGTGGTCAGTGACCAAAGAGCACCTTCCCTTCAGGTCTGGATGCAGTTCTCCGGATGCCCCTCATGAGAGTAGCCAGGACTTTCGCGTCCCCAGCTCCTGAGCCCTTCCCTCCTGAAGGCTGCCTTGTCTAGTGCTCTAGGCAGAGACTTTTAGGACACGCATCACGTGGTTATCATCAGTATTATGGCACTGCCTTTAGTTGCTTAGGGCCTCAGCACGGCGATGGAGTTGTTCAGCTTGGTTCTGTCCTCCCCGCGAGTCCTTGTCCTTTCGCTCTTGTCCTCCTGAGAGCTCATCTTTCAGGTACAGGAAAGAGTCTGTTTACAAAAGTTCATAATTCTTGTCTGCACTGGAGACTGGTTGGCTGCCAACCACATACTTAAAGAGAAGCCCAAAGAAACCAGCGAAGGTGCAAAAGAATAATTAGACTTGGAAGCCCAGTCAAGGACAAACAGTGTGATTCAAAGGGATGCAGCAGGGCTTGTTCAACATATTTCACCCTGATTTGCAGTAGGAAATACAATGTGAAAATTACGTTTTCCGTCATTACTCAGTAGGCATGCATGTGTACATGTGCACATGCATGATCCTCTGCATGTTGCACTGAAGCAAAACCTTCACACACTTAGTCCTACTGCTCCATGCATGCTGACATAAACTATATAATTCTATTTTGAAAAACTAAAGTTATAATCTCTGAAATTGATTTCCTAGCAGCCCCTTGGGGGTTACACTCACAGTGTGAATAACCATCCTCTCATAGCACTAAGTGGCTGCGGTGCAGGATCTACTTTCATCTGCATGGTTCCTGTTCAGGCATTCTATTCCTGTGACAAAATATCATGCACATCAGGCAGGCAGGCTCTGCAGTTAGCATTCACTGCTCCACTGCCTGGCTCAGGTCTTAGTGCCACCTGGGTCCCTGGTGAGAGCCAGCAAGCCTCGTCCCATGGAGCAAAGACTTCCTCTCCTCTTCCTTCCCTTCTTCTATCTTTGCCCTGTTTTGAATATATGGCTTTTCTAGTCTGCTTGGAACTACTCAGCTAGAGCTGGAAGAGAGGCACAGCATGAAATATGCATGCCCTTCTAGCCACAAAACGCAGGATTCCATGGGGGTAAGAAATAAAGTCAGTGGAGCTCCGCTCAGTATTAGTAGGAGGCAGGCAGCAGACAGAGGACTGTGTCTTTTTTGTCTGCATCTCTCTAAGGTTTGCTTTTAATTTTCCCAATTCCAAAATAACTCACTCCCGACAGCTGGTCCTCGCAGCACCGCCTCAGCAGGGACTCCTGCCGTGTAGCACTGCTCCCCTACCCTGGGGTCCCCTGGTCCTCACCGCTTTCACCTCACCCTGGCATACGGGCCACAGCTGCATCCCGTCAGGTCCCCTTTCAGAACCGATGTCACTCACATGCTGCCCCTCGAGCCAGCCCAGAGCAGCTCACCTCTGGACTGTTCTGTCCACTTTTCCTTGTCCCTTGTTCTAACTTCCTGTCCCTGGTCTGGTTGGCACCGCACCTGCCTGGAGGCCCAGCCTTCTCCCCAGTGACTGCAGCTGCTGGCTCTAGCTTCCTTTCGTGATTCTTAATCTTCGCTAGATGCATTAATTCTCCTGGGGGCCCTGGCTGCAGCTGATGACCTTGTGTCCCTTTCCTCCTCTCCAGCTGAAATATTTGCTTGGAGAGAGCAGGGTCCAAAGCTGTGCTGCTCACCGTGTAAAGGAATAGACACAACTTATATTGCTTTTTATCTTTTAAAAAAGTCCTTAAAGTAATTCCTTTAAAAATCAAAACCTATTCTTTCCAAGGATTTATTCCTGTGAACAACTAGACATCTAACTAGAGTAGAGATTAATGACTGACTCCAATAGCAGCACAGGCAAGGATCTGATCATTAACAAACTAAATGGGGTAATTAGGTATACAGTCAGAATGCAGTGTGCAGGCTTAAATTAGCAGCGTATAATTGAGCCTCGTTTAACTGCCGGAGGAGCTCACTGAGCGAATTTTATTTACATGAGAAAAAATGTCTTTGTAAGATTGCTTTCAGGGAATTCAAACATGTATATCCCCAATTACTCCTGATTTGTCAGACTCGGCCCAAGATGGCTGGTCTCTTCCTTCAGTCCCAGTAACACGGACAATGGGATCATCCTTATTCCTGGTCATATGATCTCTGCCAGAAGCTCAAAGGCTCATGAGCCACATCAGATGCCATGATTTCCTGGCTGTCTTGTTTTGTTTTTTTTTTTTTTTTCCACACAAA
>PVJA010044678.1:0-16039 GCA_004027025.1 Myocastor coypus | reverse complement strand
CTCTCCTTCAAGTATGAGGGAGAAGTGAAATATTTCCATAACAAAGAACAGCTGAAGAATTTCATGACATCAAAACCAGTGCTACATAATATTCTAACAAATATTTTAGAAAGGGACCAAAATGACACGAATTCAACAAATGAGAACAGAAGGATCCCACCAAATAGAGTAACCAACTAAAAATAGGAGGAAAAATTGGGAAACACTAGCGAATAAGAGTCATGTCAGCCATAAGTCAATACATTTCAATTATAACCATCAATGTAAATGGACTCAATTCTCCAATCAAAAGAAGTAGATTTGCAGAGTGGATAAGGAAACAGAGCCCAACAATATGCTGCATATAAGAAACACATTTAACCCGTAAAGAAACTCATAGGCTTAAAGTTAAAGGTTGGAAAACAATACTACATGCTCCAGCACCTCAAAAGAAAAAGCAGGGGTAGCAATCCAGCAAAGAAGTGGCAGAACTGAATCAGAACTTGAAACCATTGGACTTAGTGGACATATACAGAGTGTTCCATCCAACCACCTCAAAATACACATTCTTCTCAGTTTTACATGGGACATTTTCTAAAATAGATCACATATTAGTCCGTAGATCATGCTTAAATAGATGCAAGAAAACAAAAATTATCCCATGCATATTATCTGACCATAGTGCAATGAAATTGGAAATAAGTGACGAAAGAAACCATAGGAATTCCAGGACTACATGGAAACTAAACAGCACTCTTCTCAACAACGAATGGGTTACAGATGAAATTAAAGAAGAAATAAAACAGTATCTACAATTCAATGAAAATTCAAACACAACCTACCGGAATTAGTGGGATGCAATGAAAGCAGTTCTCAGAGGGAAATTCATAGTTTTGAACTCACACATTAAGAAAATAGAACGGGAACAAATAAACAATCTTATACAACACTTAAACCGACCAGAAGCAGAAGAACAAACGAAATCCAAAGCCCGAAGGCGGGAGGAAATTATAAAGATTAGAGCAGAAATCAATTCAATTGAGACAAAGAAAACAATACAAAGAATTAATGAATCCAAAAGCTGGTTCTTTGAAAGATTAAATAAAATTGATAAGCCCCTAGCTAATCTCATCAAAAAGAGCAAAGTAAAGACTCAAATTCTAGCAATAAGGAATGAAGAGGTTGAAATTACTACAGATGCAGCAGATAGTCAGTGCATCATAAATAACTGTTTTGAGAATCTTTACTCTCACAGAATTGAAGACTCAGATGAAATGGATAGATTCCTAGAAAAGTACAAATTACCGAAACTCAATCAAGAAGAAATTAGAACTCTCAATAACTCAATAACAAATGAAATAGGAAATGTAATAAAAAGCCTACCGACAAAGAAAAGTCAGGGTCCTCATGGATTCATTACCGAGCTCTGCAAGAAATTTATAGAAGACATAATCTCAGCACTCTTCAAACTCTTTAATGAAATAGAAAAAGAAGCAATCCTTCAAAAATCATTCCTAGAGACAAGTATTACACTGATTCCAAAACCAGAAAGAGATGTAACTAAAAGAAAACTACAGACCAATTTCTCTCATGAACATAGATGCAAAAATTCTCAATAAAATCCTAGCCATTAGAATACAACAAGTCATCAAGAAGATTATACATCACGACCAGGTAGGACTCATTCCAGGAATGCAAGGATGGTACAATAGTCTGGGGTGAAATTTGTTTTCATGGAAGACTTGAAGCACTCTTCTCCATGCTCTTCTTCCCTTCATGGTTTGTGAAGAGAAATCCACTGTTATTCTGATGGGTTTTCCTTTAAATGTTATCTGTTTCTTTTCTCCAGCAGCTTTTAGTATATTATTCTTCAGCTGGATTTCTGGTATCTTGACTATTATATGTCTTGGCGTGTTTTTAGTTGGGTTGATGTTATTTGGAGTTCTGTATGCTTTAGTTACCTGAATGTCCAATTGTTTTCTCATATTTGGGAAGTTTTCTGCTATTACTTCTGCCCATATTCTTTTTATAACATTTGTATTGACTCCTTCTTTCTCATTGATTCCTATTAATCTCACATTTTACACTTTTGCATCATCTTGCAGATATTGAATTATTTTTTTCCTGCATTCTGGTTGTTTTAAAAAATTCTCTCTTACTCTTTCACTGGCTGCAACTGTGTCTTCAAGATCTGAGACTCTATCTTTACTTTCATTCGTATGGCTCTGGCAATTTGTGATTGAGATTTTATTTTCTTGTATATCTTTTTGAAACTGTTTCATGCGATCTATTTCTTTCCTGTATTACTCCATCAGGGACTCCATCAGTTTTCTATTCTCCTCTAATTTTTTATTGTTGTCTTCCTTAGTAGTATTGAACTCTCTCATTATAGTTATCCTTTGTCTCTCTAATTCAGAGATTATTTCTGTTCTGTTTTCCTCTCTACCTTTCTGTAGTTGTTTCCCTGCTTGGGGATGCTATTGATTTAGACATGTCTTTCTTAACTTCAGATATTATTTCTGCTCTGATTTCCTCTATACATTTCTCCAGTCGTTTTTCCACTTCATGTATTTCTTTTTTTACTTCAGATGTTATCTCTGATCTCAGCTCCTCTATAAGTTTCTGCACTTGTCTGTCTGCCTCAGATGCTATCAATTCAGAGGTTTCATCTGTATGATTCCCATTTTCTTCTATGGTAGTGTCTCCTGTATTTGATTTGGGTGGGCTCGGGCCCTGAGATTGCATCCTACTCGTTGTTGTTATCATTTTGTATGGAAGCTATCTCTGCACTTTGGTGATGTTACACTGTTAGCATCTATGGGTGTTTGGTCTGGATCCCCCAATTTGGTTCCCCTCCAGAAGTTCCCAGCTACGTGTCAGAACTTAGGCTGCTGGCTGCTGTGAAGCCCTGTGGTTCTGGTTCGTTTGTGGAAGTGGAGCTCTGGAATTGAGGAGTCCTGGTAGGCTCGTGGACCAGATGGGTTGCCAGACGAGATGTGTGATGGGTTTGGTACTGGAGCTTGGGCAGGAGAGGTTGAAAAAGAAAAAAAAAGGAAAACGGGGAGGCAGGCCAAGGGTCCTTACACAGCACAGGCTTGAGGGGATCGGGACCAGCGGAAATCAAGCAGGGATCCGAAAATGTCGGGGAGAGAGGCTGATGGTCCTTACCCAGCTCACGCGCGGGCCAGATGGGATCAGGACCAGAAGTCAACACACTTAACTCTTAAAGAAATTCATACACTGAAAGTCAAAGGATGGAAAACAATACTACATGCTCCAGCAACTAAAAAAAAAAAAAAAAAAAAAAAAAAAAAAAAAAAAAAAAAAAAAAAAAAAAAAAAAAAAAAAAAAAAAAAAAAAAAAAAAAAAAAAAAAAAAAAAAAAAAAAAAAAAAAAAAAAAAAAAAAAAAAAAAAAAAAAAAAAAAAAAAAAAAAAAAAAAAAAAAAAAAAAAAAAAAAAAAAAAAACCCGAGGAGTAGCAATCCTGTCCACAGCATGAATTTCAAACCAAGAATGATCAAATGAAACAAAGAAGGTCGCTACATGCTGGTTAAGGAAAAAATACAAGAGAAAAAGTTAACAGTCATACATATGTATGTACCAAACATGGGAGCACACAAATATACAAAACAAACCTTAATGAACATGAAAGATCTAATATCCAAGACCATAACCTTAACACCCCCTTATCCCAAAAAGATGAAAAATTAGCAAAGAAGTAGCAGAACTGAACTAGAATTTGGAACAAGTCGACTTAGTGGATATACATAGAGTGTTCCACCCAACCACATCTATATATACATTTTTTTCAGCTGCACAAGGAATATTTTATAAAATAGACCACATATTAGTCCATAGATCATGCTTAAGTATATGCAAGAAAGCAGAAATTATTCCATGCATATTATCTCACCACAGTGCAATGAAACTAGAAATAAATGGCAAGAGAAACCACAAAAACCCCATAAATGCATGGAAATTAAACAACACTCTCCTCAGCAACCAATGGGTTACAGATGAAATTAAACAATATTTACCGTTTATTGAAAATTCAAGCACAACTTACTGGAATTTATGGGATGCAATGAAAGCAGTTCTTAGAGGGAAATTTATAACTGTGAACTCACATATTAGGAAAACAGAATAAGGACACCTAATGCTCCACCTCAAATGTCTACAAAAAGAAAAACAAACCAAACCCAAAGCCCAAAGACTGGAGAAAATTATAAAAATTAAAACAGAAATTAATGCTTTAATTAATTTCAAAGAAAACAATACAAAGAATTAACAAATCTGATAGCTGATTCTTTGAAAGATTAAATAAAATTGATAAACCCCTGGCTGACCTCATTAAAGGAGGAAAGAAAAAACTCAAATTCAAGCACTCAGGAATGAAAAGGGCAAAATTACCACAGATCCTGTGGAAATTCAGAAGATCATCAATAGCTATTTTGAGAATCTTTACTCTCACAGAATCGAAGACACAGAAGAATTGGACAGATTCCTAGAAGGGCAAATTAAAATAAAAGTACTCCTCCCCCTTTTTTTTTTTTGGAGACAGTGTCTCGCTATGCAGTTGAGGCTGGCCTTGAGCTCACTTTTGTAGCCCAAGCTGGTCTTGAACTCACACCAATCCTCCTGCGTCAGCCTCCTGAGTGCTGGGATTACAGGCGTGAGCCACCACACCCGGCTGCCCTTTCTAAATCAGTTAATTGATCAAACTTCTTTAGAATTTTATAAAATTGACATGGTTATTTGCATAATATTTGACTTTTAGTTCCTTGAAATTTTATAGGCTATGACAAAACAAAAATATATATATTGTTTCCATGGAAAATATAGCATGTACTTAGCTTGACAAATGCTTCCTGTAACATATTTATTCTTTGGAACCTCAGTAATAGCCTTTCCAGATCTAAAAAGTCAAAGTGGCTCTCTACAATAATCTATGTAAAGACAGCCCAAGGTATCATAATTCCAGAATAATCTAGTTCCTCCTTACATAGGATTGACTTAATGAAGGCTATGGCTTGGTGCCCTATATAGTACAGAACCAGCAGTGATAGCTTTGGTGTTCTCACAGGAAATCATTCAGAATGAAATATCATCCCCTCCAAATTCACGTCTTTCCCTAAAGTACAAAATGTGACTGTTTGGAAAAAGGGCTTTTTAGACATAACTGGGTAAAAGAGGCCATAATAGAGTAGGAGCCCTTAAATACAATCTATGCCTTCATTACAAGAAACCAGGAGACACAGAGACAAGCTGATGTGAAGACACAGGGACACCTTAGGAGAACACTATGTAAGGACACACGCACAAATTGAAGTGGGGTGCCTATAAACCAAGGAACAACAGCAAGGAGAAAAACATGGAAGAGATTTTCTCCTACTACCCTAGTGATAGCATGATCAGGCTAATCCTTGAGCTTAGCCTCCTTGCAGCTGGCAACTCGTCAGACAAAGCCTCTCTTCTTGTCATGCTATACTCTTTTCCCCTGTTTTGGATATTTATTGCTTCCCTCACTGCCTTCATGATAAATCTCTTTAACCTTAACTTCCTAAGGTGGAGAACACCTGATCTGTCTTAGTTTCCTTGGACTTGCATCTGCCCTTTCAGGCATTCCTTTCTCAATCTTTCCACTGTCTTGCCTTCATTCACTCTGCCTGGAGCATTCTTCTCCCCCTTTTCTGGCTAATGCTCTTCATTCTTGGCTTAGATATCTCCTCCAAGAAGGCCTTCCACACCCTCCTAAGTGCTCCCTGATTTTGATGCTCCTTTTAATATTACTTATCACTCTGTGTTGCAATTGCTTATTTATTTGTGTAGCAAGCAGGAATTTTATCCTTCACTACTCAGGTGCGGAAAAATGTCACATTCCACTATTTCTAAAATTCAAACAATGTGCTCCTCATTCTTACCCTTTTGACTCACAAGAATTTAATCTGTGGATTCTGTCTCTACTCACATCTCCACAAATTCAACAAAGATTTCTGATTTCATGCAATATTGGAAAAGTATTTTTTTCCAGAAAACTGAGACATTGTAGTTGTACACTGACCTATTAAGTCCTGGCTCTCTCATAAACTCAGGGAGCACCTCATCCCCATCCAAGTAATCCACCTGTCAGTTGCAAATGATCCACAGAATCCTCACAGCTCAACATGTATTACACAAACTTGATTGACTTTCCAGTAAGACAGAGATTCTCTACACCTTACACATCCTACTCCACCATATACACATCCCTTCAAATCTTTTACCTTCATTTATATCTATGGAGGCCTCTCCTCATCCCCTTCACTCCTGTCTTCCCAATTTAAACCTCCTCCTTGCACACTGAGTCAAATTTGAGTAACTCTCCTCAACCCAGTAGAAGCAGAAAAGGTATTAACTGCCACTTGGATAGAGCAAATATAGGTTAAGTAGGACCTATAGAAATAATGTATGGTTTGCCTCAAAGTGAAAACAAGTCTTGATTCTCATTGCTCCATCCCCTACCTACTTCCTGCTTCCCCAACCATGTGCATTATAGTGGCAAAACAAAAACAATATACAAATATCAGTTAGTGCCAGCAAGATAGCTCAGAGGACTAAAGCAACCGCTTAAGCAAGCACAGGGACTGTGGTTCCATCCCCTACACCTCAGGCCTTGCCAGTGTGCCTCTAGGGAAGGCTGAGCTGGCCAGAGTCTGGGCATAGCGGTGCACACCTATAATCCTAGTGCTTAGGAGGCTGAAAACAGGAAGATCGCTGTCTGAGCTGTGTAGTGAGACCCTGTAACAACCAAATACATAAAATAAAATGTAAAAGTCAGTATTTAAAAACTACTCAAATAATTACAGTTTTCTTTCCACACCAAAGACAGGTTGGCTTGAGAAACAAGAAAAAGTAACATTCATCCTGACATTTTGCTTGCAATAGAGTGGGTATTGCAAGTATTACATTGATAGTAGACTGCAAACTATCTTTAGAAAATGAGAAAAACCTGAAAATAATTAAATAGTACATAAGAGTAAAAAGCATGGCGTCAGATAAACAAACTTCAACACATGTCCCAAAACTTGTCCGCTGTGACTCTGAGGCACCTAAAACATTTGAGAACCACAGTGGATCATATTTTTAGCTTCTCCTCTATTCAGTAAGTTTATTTTCAGCATATTTAGGTAATATGGATAAATGCTCATTATTTTTCTGATTAATTCTTTAGTTTTAAAACAATTAACTATTTTAGGTAGTAGATTTCAATTACAGATAGTTTAATTCAGGAAAATATTTTATGAATAAACTAATATTTGTACTCACTACTCAAAAATATTAGGCCCCTACAGTTAACTGCTGTTTTGCTTTTGAAGAAAAAATAAGAGCTCCAAAATTTCCCAAGAATTATAAATGATTGTATAGTACTGTAAATGTACTTAATGAAGCCAACTTATATATTTAAAATGATTAAAATGGCACATTTCTGTTATGTATATTTTGCCAAATTTTTTTTTTTTTTTTTTTTTTTTTTTTTTTTTTTTTTTTTTTTTTTTTTTTTTTTTTTTTTTTTTTTTTTGCGGGACCAGGGTTCAAACTCACGATCTTGCACTTGCCACGCAGGCACTTGTGCCTCGGAGCTATCTCCCCAGCCCCTTGCCAAATATTTTTATGTATATTTTACAAAACTGGGCACCCTGACTTTTAGTGGATTTTATTATTATATTGAAATTTGATGCATATAAGTTATCTCATTACTGCTTGAACCCAGGACTAACTACACCCATTCCTTAGTTTCCTGTTAGACCCTGGACAAATTAATTCATTCTTAATCTCTTGATTTTCTTACTTGAGGCATAAAGATACAATTTCCTCAAAGATCTATTCAAAGAAATAAGTAATTGCTATTGGAGTGTAGTAAATGTTTAGCACAGCTGTGTATTCATATTTAAATGATTTCAGGAGCTCTGGTATTCATTAAAGCAGGAAAGTAGTAAAAAATGCTGATAGAACTAGAAATTGGCTGCATACTAAGTGAATCGTTTTAGAAGATCGTTCTACAGTGTATAATAAAGCACAGTAGTGCTCTGCTATGCTGCTTTGGTGAGTGTCAGTTTTATGAGGTCCAGCCCCGTCCCACTGCCTTTACTATTCATCCAGCTTAAGGGAGTATATTGCCCATCCTTACAGTTGGTAAATCCAAGAGATTCAAGGAGCTCCCTTTGGCTGAACAGCATTTGAGGACCAACTACCTATGAAGAAAGTGAATCACCCAATCCAGCAACATTATCCATACCTTGATTTGCTTATAGATATCCTGGCAAGAGGTGGAAGTGAGAGTAGAGTGATACTTAATCATTAGGCCTTTTTTTTTTTTGGAAATTTAAGGTGCAATAATAATTTTTGTCTTAGTTTTCTGCATGGAAACTACTGATTCTCAAAGGTACCTTTTGTTTCTGCAGAATGAAGGAAATAGCACTTGTTCCTCCTGATACAAAATATAGCCACATCTGACATGGCTTCAAAGTAAGGAAGCTGAGAAACTTTGATGACCAGCTGCTGCTATGAAAGTTACAAAAAAAAAAAAAATAGCTAGAACGAACAAAAGAAATCCACAGAACCGTCCAAGCACTCTGGGATTGGACTGTGAAGAGATTTATATTCAGAATCTTCCTTAACACATCATAAAAATGAACCCCAGTGCCTCTGGGCAGGAAGATAGTAAATTTGAGAAATTTAGCAATGTCACAAGATCCCATTTAAAGTAAAAAATGAAATGAGAGGTCCAGAGATGTAACTCAGTGCAAAGCCCTGGTTTCAACCCTCAGTACAAAAAAAAAAAAAAAAAATGGAGAGAAAGAAGGAAGGAAGGAAAGGAGAGAGATGAAAGAGAGAGAAAAAATATGCAGTTACCAATAAAAAACCATGGTGCTCTAAGTTCCATAAAGTCTACATATTTAACATTTTTCCATTTCAGTTTTATTAATATTACCAATTATACAAAACAATTTTTCTTCACTCAACACCAAAGACAAGCTTTTTAGAATGTAAATTTCATTATGGATGACAGCTACTGGGATCTTGGATCCAACTGTGTAATGTCATCAGAATGTAACAGGAAAATTATTTTTTTCTAGATGGTAAATTTCAAAAATATTCTAAGTGCTTTGGGATATTGTTCAATAGTAGAATACTTTCTTGTTGTCCATGAAGCCTTGGGTTTGATCCCCAGTACCATCCCTCACAAGATATATACCACTGAACTCTATTATTCAAAAGAAAATGTATATAAAGAGATTCATATTCAGAATATAAACAGGGGCTTATCTGAGGGAATATAATGTATATTATGGGCATCCTGAAAAATTGTGCTAGGACTTATTTTTTAGTCAGATCTTCTTTTCCGGGAAATATGGTTTAAGAAGGAGCAGATAACAGACCTTTTTGACTACTTAGAAAACAGACTGACAGAGGAATAATAGTGTATTATTAGAAATGTAGCCACTGTTGACCACTTCACGACACACATACACTGACAACTTTTTTAATTAATACATTTATTTATCCATTTTCTTTTTATGTATTTGGTACAGGGTCTCACTAAGCTTCTTGGACTCATAGTGACATCCTGTTTTCAGCCTCTCCACTGCTGAGATTACAGGTGTACACCACTGCACCCAGACTCAGTCACCAGCTCAGTGCACCCCAAGGTCATGGGGAACTGGGAATTGAACCCTGGTCTGTGTACTTGCTAAAGCAGGCACCTAGTCCATTGAACTATCTCAATGGCCCTCCACTGACTAATCTTGAACTCACAAAACACCTTCTCTAGCAGCTGCAGATAGGGATAGGACAATAAGAACAAACAAGCCTTCTTAACCCCTCACAAAATAGTACTTCATTCTGTGAGTAGTTCTTCTAACACATCAAAAGGATGAAACCTGATAGTTGACAAGAATTCAAATGGCATTATAGCAGTTAAATTCTCAACCTAGCAATTTTAACATGTTGTCAATCAGCTGAAGGTTCTTTGGCTCAATTCAGATGGAAATTGTGAACCAACAAAGTGCAACTCAGCTGGCAATCTCGATGACTACAGCTGACACAGACAGCTGCTGGTCACTGCCACTGCCACTGCCACCATCTGATGCTAGCTGGGCACCACAGGCTGACTCTGCCAGGCACTAAGTTATTGTTGCTGGTCTGCAGTAGCTGCTGCTTCTCCTTGGCTGCTGGTCTTTGTCTTCAGTGTTAATAGCTCTATTTATTCACTTTGTTCACATTACTCACAATAAGAATTTACAGGACTTTTGGAGAGCACAATACTTAGGCAATAAATCAACAGCAGGTTTACACAAATGCCAAAGTGAATCTTTATTGTAAGGGGCCTTCCTAAATGGAAACCCAAGAAATCTCTGGGAAGAGCTACTTGGGAGGTCTGAAACTAGAGAATCTTCTACAAGGCTTGCTATGAGGGTTGGGCATGCAAGTAAGAACCCCAGATCCCTCCTTTACTAGTCTTAGCTACTCCTGGGTGCCTTCTTCTCAAAAATGCAGCAATATTGACTGAAATTCCTTGAGGGAGAAAGCCTAAAGTGGCTTGATGTATTCGTGTGGGTGTGGAGAATGGCAGTCTGATAGCCAAGTAAAACTCTGCTAGGTAGTCAGGAAGGACAATGGATCAAATTGTTCCAGTCCACTGGAATATAGGGGAAGGAAAGAGGAGTAAGGGGGAAGGGCAGACAGTCACTGGCCAGATCACACTTAATGAGTGCAGAGACAAATGAGAAACAACATTTCTGTCTTAAAAACAGCCAAGATAAAGTTCTGTTGGACAAGGAGGAATGTCAAGGTAGCCTAAAAAGTATGTTGTATGGAAAAGAGCCTCCCTTTTCTAGAGAGTGGTCTCTTCTTACCAGGAGAATACAGGCCACAGGCTGACAGCTATCAAGGATCCTGTAAGGGGTGCAGGTTTGGTTTTATTATCAGAGTAACCAAACCTGCTGAATGGGGTATCCTTTGTTTGCCCTAATTCAAGCACATTTTATTTAGAAAAATGTGGTTTTAAGCAATGTTTTGCAGAGATTGTTTTCAACAATCGCAGCACAACACAAGTTCTTGGAACTTGCCTCTCTCTTCATAGTTGGCACTAGACAGTTTATTGTCCTTGTCTAGACAAGTGTTACAAGCTGAATAAACAGTGCATGGCTGCACAAAGCTTCTATTCATCCAGAATGAAAATGTGTCAGTGTGCAGCTTTTGAAAACCCAAGGGAGCCTTTGTACAGAGAAAAAGCTGTTTAAGGTTACCCTGGTTTTAAATGAATATTTACTTAACATTGCAAAATTTTAAATCTAGTATCCTTGAATTTTAGATATGATTAACAAGTCATTTTATTTAAAATTCTAATAAAATCTGAATCACTTCAACTTACTCTTTTATTAATACTTGTTTAACTCAAGATAAATAGGCTAGATTCCTTATAATAGTAATTCCCATGTATAAACTTAGTTTATTCCACAAGTTACTTGATTAATTCTTCAAATATTGTAACTACATTTGCAAATCTCATATATTTAATTTTATAACATCTTTTAATGTTTGTAGAATAAACTGTCCTTATAAGACAATTTGATAATATAATAAATTAGAAAGATACCAAATATGATTCATATAATCAATTTTAAGCTCTCTCCTAAATTTAAAAACTATTCATAGCATTAGCCAAACCATCTTAAAATTATATATCTGAAATTAGTAATGAAAATAAAGCCATTATGTCAAAAATAATGTGTCAGATCTTAAACATTAAACTTTAAAGAACAAATGTAGCAGATTACCCCAAAAAGTGCTTATTTCTGTTCTTTAGAAGGAAGTATTATTGTGGGTTGATTGGTTTTGTTACATACAAATTTGATTCTAAAATTACTAATGTGGCTGGGGATGTAGCTTAGTGGCATAAGCACCTGACTAGCAAGCACAAGGTCTTGAGTTCAATTCCTTTGCTGGAAAATAAATAAACAAACAAATGGTTTTGAAAGCACTCCTAGACAGAAGTGGAGCTGTAACATTCCAGGTTAGCTGAAGTGACTGTGTCAACCATGAGTCATAAGATGGTTCTTAATCTATCAGATATTCAAGGCAGAACACAGGCCTAATGACATATCTTTCAGTTTACTTTTATACCTATTCCTTGGATTTATTTTGTCTTTATTTTATTTTTCCTCCATAGGTATAGCTTGATTTTGGTAAACATAATTGTATAACTATCCCCTTGTATCTCCTTTCTTAACTCTAGATGAATTAAGCTAATCCTTTTATTGCATGGTTGGCCATATTTCTTTTAGATTTTGGATTATAGCTGGTAAATCATATTAATGTCATCCTTTGTATCATAAATTCCTCTCAATCCTTCATGTGGTTCTGTGGCAACAAGTTTAAAAATTATATTAAGGGTTAAATGTTACACTAATTCATGAGCACACTCCAAATGGACACTCTGAATATCTGCACGAAGGCTACTAGCACAGGTTGGTACTTAAACCTACACAATTGACCAGCTATAATACCCTTGGTTATTAGTGTTAAGAGCAGGAGTCTTGAATTTTATTAACATATAGGGTGGGAATAGGAGTAATTATGGAGCCTAAACATTTAAACCAATGTTAATCAGTTTTTCTGCTTCTGGTCTCAAACACAACAAATTTAGTCTATGCCTATAAAATAAAGATAATAATAGTATCTGATACTAATAATCATATCACTAATATAATTTTGTGAATATTTATATAAAGCAATAAAGGAAAAGAGTTTTGCACATTGTGACTTAGACAAATACAAGAATAATGTAAAATGTTATTGTGCTTTCATAGTGATCAAAGTAAATCTAATTTGAACCACTGTTATTTGATTCATAAAAGTGTATCCATTATTATAATACAACTATCATGCATTTGTGCTTCTATTAGGACACAAGGGCATTATGTAAACATTTCCACAACACTGTAATCCTCCCAAATGTTGCAGTCTGTCAGAATGATGTATCAGTAAAAACATGCTTACACTAAAACTATTAAAAGATACCATAATTTACCCCACCTTATGCCCACCTAAGTGAGTTTCCATGGTTTCCACTTTAGACCTACCCCTCCAGATGGTTTTGCACTGTAAAAGTCCCTGGAAGAGACAGCTTCCTGGGGACACCCACTTGGGACTCCCCTCCTATCCCTCTCTCAGACAGGAGCTTTCTTTCCCTCAATAAACATGTTCTACTCATTAAGAAAAAAGATTGCCATTTAATTTTTATTATGTTAATATATATTCAGTAAAGAAAATTTGGGACATAAACAAAAGATCAAGTATTAATATTTCATTTTCATCTGATCTTTTAATGTACAGAATATGAATTATTCAACAACTTCTACACATACAAATCAATGACAAAGAATCCATGGCACATGTGCTGTAGCCACTGTTCATTATCATTGAAAGCTCAAAGTTTGCCATTTTTGAATTATATTCAAAAATTGGTGGACTATTTTACATTGTATTGTTGATCATTGTTATGATAATTATATTACAGAATTAAATATTCTTCAAGAAAATAAGATAAGTGCTGAGATTTCCACTTATGGAATACAGAAATGAATTAATTGCTCCATGTGTTCACTGCTGTGCCATATAACGATATCCTGTGAAAATTATAAAACAATTGAGTAAACAACCACTGAAGTCTTTGGAAACTGTCCTACATATAGTAAATAAAGTGAGCAGTTTCTTTCCCTTTGACAATATCTATTGTACCTTCAGACTTAATTTATTCTTTCACGTTCATACATTAGGGAGACAATACAATGTTTATCCATGTGTTTCTGATTCATTTCACTTATGAGTATGGTCATTAGTAGCTGCATCCATTTACCCTTATAAAACTTTTAAGTTTAGTGGAGAGTCTCTTGAAACAAGGGAGAGTTCAGTACTAAAAAGAGAAGACTGGTAGCTCCATGGCGTGGGAGAAGGAGGGACTAGAACCAAAAACAGGTAACATTTCTGTATCTATCTAGAATTAAATTAATTTTTTGTTTGCTTATTTGTTTGTTTTTTTGCGGGACCAGAGTTCAAACTCACGAATTTGCACTTGCCAGGCAGGCACTTGTATCATGGAGCTATCTTCAAAACCTCTAAATTAATGTATTTTTTATTGTATTTTTTAAAAATTCAACAGTGATTATATTACATATTTTCATCATCGGATCAGTTTAGATTAATAGATACTGGTGTATAAGGTTGATCAAACAATTAAACATCAACACTTTCCATAAACATTGATTTTTTTTAACAGTTGACCCACTGCACATTGTCCTCACAATTGTTATACAGAGCACAGTGTGTGGGCATGACCCAACTTCCTATTGATGTTGCTAAGGAAACAAACAAAAAAGAAAAAATTCTTCTCTTTGAACTAAGAGGAAGCAGATGCTAACACAGTCCAATGTTCCACAATTGCAGTGGGCCACCAGTGAAACTGGAAACGTTGGAGGCTATTGACCCAAGCCTCCTACAGCTCATCTCACCAATCTAGCTCTGCATTTCATGCATTGTAATTAAGCTTTTTTGTTGGTTGATCAAGGACAAGTCAAAGCAAGACCTGTATAATAAAACATTCATCTTTTGTATCTTCCAAGGTCAAATCCCCTCAGCATTAACCTTGGAACCATATATAGAGTTTTGTAGAACTGTTGTCAGTGTCAGCCTTTGAGTCGAGTCACACTCATTGCTTGGCCAGTTTGCTTTCTGCGAAACCCTGAGAGAATGTTTTTCTCTGGATGACTCTCTTAGACACACTATAGTTCATTTATCCCTTTTCTCCGAGGTCCCATAATCTCCTTGACCAGGAAATTTGAGACACCTCTGAGTTATAGGATATTACAGCACAGGTTCTCTTACATCCTGGGTCCTCATTGAACTTGAAGGGCTAAGGCCAAAATATTGGCTATCCTTATAGCCTTTCTTTTTCTCCAATTTTTGGTCTGTTAACTTACATTCTTAACGCTTCAGCAGAAAAGCTTTGTGATACTATTACTGTATAACATAGGTACTTGAGCTTATCATCACTGGCTTTCTAAGTATCAAATATCTTTGACTTAGCTTGGAAATTATATTTTCTGACCATCATTGGTATTCTAATAACTTTCCATACAATGTGACATAAGCAGTTACACAATTTTGAAACAGATATTTGGAAATTCAAGGAAATACAAAATTGTAGCCTGTCAAGAATATGGTTTTTGGCCCAATCTCTTATTTTCAAGTACTACTCTTGAGAGAATGACAGTAACTGAGTTTATACCAGGAGCAGTACATATCAAAAAGACAAGAGTCACATGTATTCCAAACATAATTTTAGTGTTACATTGTGCTATAATCAACATGCTGAACCTTTTGAAGGTTCTTGAGACCAATATCTGATTCATCCTGTGTACATAAGTGTATGGTTTTACTATTGATGTTTTCTGCTTTATCTGCTTCCAGTCACTTCGTTGTTTAATCCATAACACATTCAGCTGTGTTATGCCCTTAGGTTCTTGTTTTCTTCTTTAAAGTTCTTATATTAGGGAGACTATACAATATTTACACATATAGGTCTGGTTAATTTCATTAATGAGTATATATTCAATATATATCCATTTATATATAAAGTTTTCAAACTTATCATTCTTTATGGATGAGTAGTATTCCATTGTATAAAAATACCACATGTTTTTAACCATTCTTCAAACGATGGGCATTTTGGTTGTTTCCAAGATTTGGCTATTACAAATAGGGCTGCTATAAACATAGGTGCACAGATATCGCTCTGGTATGATGTTTTCAGTTCTTCTGGGAAAATTCCCAGTAGGGGGATAGCTGGATTGAATGGAACTTCCAGTTCTAGTTTTGTAAGGATCCTCCACACTGCTTTCCATAATGGTTGCACCAATCTGCATTCCCACCAGCAGTGGAGAAGGGTTCCTTTTTCCCCACAGCCTCTCCAGCATTTGTTGCTGGTTGATTTCTTTATGATAGCCATCCTTACTGGGGT
>PVJA010044677.1:0-16048 GCA_004027025.1 Myocastor coypus | reverse complement strand
TTTTTTTTTTTTTAAATATGGGAATTTTATTTTTTTTTAATTTTATTTATTTATTTATTTTCTTGTTTCAGAACCTTTGTTTGTTTTATTCACTCATTTTTATGGCCAGCTCAGCCCGCCCCGAAGGCAGGGCTGGCGCAGCATGTGGTGCCGGGGATCGAACTGCGGTCCCTGAAGCCGCCCAAGCTTTCCCAAGCAGGTGCTTTAGACCGCTGAGCCATCCCGCCAGGCCCCTAAATATGGGAATTTTAAATGAAGAAACTGAATTATATGCCCAAATATACTTCACCTTGTTTAATCATTTATTTATTTGTTTATTTAATTATTTGGTTCATAGTCTCACTACACAGCTGGTACTCTTGGTGATCTTCTCTCAACCTACACAGTTCTGGGATTATAGGTGTGTGCCACCATGCCATGTTAGGTGGCTGGCTAGGTGCCCTGGGCATACTTGGCTCCTTGTGCTTATCAGGCAAGCACTTAGAGCAATGAGCTAAGAGTTTATTATGGAATCTGGGGAGATACCTCAGCAGCATAGACACCTGCCTGGCAAGTGCAAGGTCCTGAGCTTGATTCCTGGTACCAAAATAATAATAATAATAATAATAATAATAATAATAATAATAATAATAATAATAATGAGTTTATGGTGAAATATACTTGTTATAATAAATACCTTGTCATAATATATCAGAAAACAAATACACAGTGATCTTACTTTAGTGTGAGTTTCTCTTTGTTTTTGTCTTGCCAGTGTTCTTTGGGAATTGGAGTGGTTTTTATACTTTCAAACTTGAGCTCCACTATTTTAGAAAAAATGTCCTTTCAGGAATCCTTCATCCTAGGACAGTTGGTGGAAAGGTCGCCAGTGTGCCAGCTATCTAAAAGTAAACACAATTTCTCCCAAATTATACTAGTCTGCATTTAAAATCTGGGCTGGAATAACTCCATTTCTTAAATTGCCAACTTTCTCTTACCCTTCCCAAATTAGTATAACCATCAGTCGTAGGATTCACTATTTTAGTATGGCAATTGTTTTAGCTCATTAACTATATTGTTCTTATTCTACCAGTAAAACCTTACCTTAACAATATAATATTCTGATAGTGGAGAGATAAATGTAACTCCTAACCTGCTAAAGGTCAGATATATCAAGTTTGTGTTTCTCAAAACTTAAGAGTGAATTCTAAGAAGCAATGGAGGTAGAGGAGGAAATGTTTATCAAGAGTGGAAAGTTAAAGCCGGGCGTGGTGGCTCACGCCTGTAATCCCAGCACTCGGGAGGCTGAGGCAGGAGGATTGGTGCGAGTTCGAGACCAGCCTGGGCTACAAAAGTGAGCGCAGGACCAGCCTCAACTGCATAGAGAGACCCTGTCTCAAAAAAGACAAAAAAAAAAAAAAAAAAAAAAAAAAAAAAAAAAAAAAAAAAAAAAAAAAAAAAAAAAAAAAGAGTGGAAAGTTATACCTCCTGAGAGATAGCAAGGGACCCAGAAAATGGGTTGCCACAGACCTCCTTTTACAGAGTATGTTTTATGGAACAAAATCATGAGTGAATACAATGCCAAAAAATTATGATTCTCCAAAAAGATTATAAATTTGGCAAGTTGGCTAATATTGATCCAGTGAGAAAGTAGTGTGCCTGGAAAGAAGAAAGATTCTTTTAGGTTGGGACAAAACAGGGGTCCTGGCCACCACTTGGGCCACTGATGTTAATGCTAATTTTTATTATGCATCTTTCAGGAAGGCAGGTAGGTCTGGTATTTTGTCTTTATCTTGAGGGCTGGCCTCCCAAAAGTGCACCTCCAACTGCAGCTGAGATGCTTTTTCATCCTCTGTATTGACTACTGGGCAAATCCTTGTCTGACCTCTTATAGTATTTCTCTCTGACTCAGCTGTCTCCCATATTTTAATTCAGAAAACATAATGGCAATTGGGTTCTTTTCTTCTAGATGCACTGATAGGCTCTAAAGAGTTTTCTCCAGAACTGGCCTCTCGATGTCAGTGCTTTCTATTAGAAGAAAAAGGTGAATAAAAGAACTGGACAGATGAGTTAGTTATCTAAGTTTGTATTTATCCTACAAATACATCCTTTGCTTCTGATTCTCATATTCAAATTTTATACTGATTGAATGGTACATATTTTGGAGGTCCAAAATGCCCCATGTTGCTTCTGAAATAGGACACCTTTATTTAGAGTTTCAAAGAGTGAATAAGGCAGAAAGCCAGAAGAGTGGAACAAATTGGGAAGACATTTGGGGAAACAACATAAAAATTTTAAAAAGTGGAATGTGAAAGAAATCTGAACAGGCAAGATACTTGTTTGCCATTCTTTAAGAGAACAGGAAAGACAGGGAAGCTGCCAAAGGCAGGAGGCAGTTGTCTGCTTTGTTCCTCCACCTCCAAGAGCAACAGAAGGGAATTTCCAGCAAATAGCTGGCAGCCTAAGCAGTATTTTGACTCATGTCTGGAGACAGTTCAATAAAGCATTTTTTTCTTTTTCCAGAAATACGCCAACACACCGAGATTAAATGAGAGATGTGATAGCCCCCTTCTCTGTGCTGCCAACCGCAGGCTTGACCTCGACGCCCTTTCAATTATCTCCATAGCCACAAAGTAGGAAATTATAGCCCTGCAAGCTCTCTCATTGGTGCCATGTCTTTAAAAGCTTCAAAATAATTTTACAAAGGTACTTTACATTTAACTATGAATGTTTCAGCCAATATGTCATGATTTCATAGGTACTTGATCTATGTGACATTATTTTTTCAAGTAAACATATAGCGTTTGTGCCAAACCATAGCTCTTATTCAGAAAGTGATTTAAAACAAAACAATAAAAATAATTCAGTGTTTTGCAAGATTTTCTCTCAGACCAAAGGATAATTGCCCACGTGTGCCACACATAGGTGCTTCAGTCAAAAATGCACCATATGTACAATGCTAATTTTATCCAAGTATAATGCAGCTGAAAAATCCATGGATGCTAGTGATGTCAGCGCTGGGGAAGACATTGTTCATGTGTTTGTGATAAGGCTGGTGCAGCGAAACTGCTGTGCTGCTGACTGCATTAAAAGTATACATATAAATTTGCTACAGCCCAGAATAATTGAAAAGGATGATAAGTGACTACTGTTACAGTATTTATTATAATATACTTACTCTCTCTCTCTCTCTTTCTTTCTTTCTTTCTTTCTTTCTTTCTTTCTTTCTTTCTCTCTTTCTTTCTTTCTTTCTTTCTGTATTTTAGAGAAGGGCCTCCAGAATATTCAGGATCTCACTACTAGATTGGAGATCCGCCTATTGGCAGCCTCCCAAGAACTGGGATTTCAGGAGTGTGCTACTGTGCCCAGTCTCAGTTGCCATCTCAGTGTGCACCACGGGTGTGGCCAGCATGGCAGGCCTGGGGATTGAACTCCTGTCTCCTCTGCCTGCTTGCAGGCACTTTAATCTGCTGAGCTTTTTGACAATCCCAATATACGTATTATTTTAAGCTATACTCCTCCTTATAAACAAGAAGTTTACTACAAAACAATAGGCTATTGTGCCAGGCGTGGTGGCACACGCCTGTAATCCCAGCACTTGGGAGGCTGAGGCAGGAGGATCAGTGCAAGTTCAAGGCCAGCCTGGGCTACAAAAGTGAGCTCAAGGCCAGCCTGAACTGCATAGCGAGACCCTGTCTCAAAAAGACAAAAAACAAAACAAAACAAAACAAAACAAAAAAAATAGGCTATATACCTAATGTTTACTACAACTCTTGATTGAATAAGTAGTGCAGCCTAGTAATTGACACATATCATCAAGGTTTGTGTAAATTCAATCTGTCATGTTCTACTAGAGTGAAATTACCCACCAAATCAGTTCTCGGACCTTACACCCCATCGCTAAGTGACTTATGGCTATGTTTCTAAATTTAGACTTCTTCGGTGATCCCAACTTTAATTTTTATCATTTCCCAAAATATAAATAATAGTTTTTGCCCTAAGAGTAAATATCATCACTGTAGTTGACATACCTAATATACAATTGTTCCATTTGTGCTCTGTGGCAGGTATCATAGGCAAATCAGTTCACAATTTAATGAATATGATTTTTAAACACACATACCATATTTTCTCTTCTTTTGATTATGTCAGTTTTTCTCCCATCATAATTTTAAACAACATTGAAAGCTATTCCAAGTTAATAAGCAAAACAGTTTAAGAACTTATCTGTGATATATGGTTTCATATTTTAGCTTTAATAAGTGTAAGTCAGGCAAGTTGCTTAACCGTGGTGATGAAAATATAGCAGAGGTATAGCACAAAAATTAATAAGAATACTTTAAAAATGAGTAAGGAAATTTGTTTTCTACTATAAATAAAATAGATTGTTTAATGTTTACTTCAAATCAAAATGCATAATATTATGTGAACAATAATTTCTGTGAAAAATAAAAGATATTGACCCTTGATTAAATACAAATTTCTGACTTAAATTATAGCATTATTTTTAATATATTTCTGTGCTAAAAATACAAAAGCAAAACAAGAACTAAAACCCTGTAAAAATATCATAAGAGGCTTTATGAGCTTTGAACTTTTTACTTTTAAATGGGTAATGGCTACTAAATAAAGGACTCACTGTCAGAGGAAATTTAATCTCAAATAACATACTCCATAATATTTGGAGACATAATTTACATCTGATAGGGAGTGAGAATTTCTTATGTTGCTATTCTAGAACACTGATGGTGAACCCACTGCATGAGTGCTATTGTGTCTCTGTTAAGACAAAAGATGTTAATGTACTTTTTTTTTCAAAATTAAAGCTTCTCTTTTGAGGTTTAATTATAATGTTGGCAATGCATGATAAATAAGAGGTTTTCTGTTGAAGTTTGGGCACTAATTCTGTAAAAGTATTGCTATCAGTACACAGGAGTTTAGGGGAAGTATCTTATTCAGTTTTAGAGTGCAATATAATTTTAAATCTGACGAACTAGTCTTCTCCTGTTATATTATAGTTTATGACCTATAGACCAAAAGGTTTTAGTTTTTCTTCAAAAAATACTGTGATTATATTAAGACTTCATTAATTTATCATAATCAGAAGCAAGAACAGAGAATTATTATGAAATGGGAAGAACTCTGTGAAGGCAGGACCAGGTTTAGACATTAATAGGGTGTGTCACATAAATTTTCTAAATTGGTCTCAATTTCCCCATATACAGAATGAAATTATTGGCAATGTCTTATCCAGCTCATCATCTTCTATGATTATGTATAAGACTATTAGAAAGAAATGACTATCTGCTAGAAGTCTGATGAGTGTAGTTTGGAAGGAAATGCTTTCTTTGAGGTTTTGACTCTGAAGCAGAACATACTTCAAAGAAGAGATATCCAACCCAAAATCTATTTGTAATTAGTAGCATTGGCTGGCATGCAGCAATTAGTGTGCTCTTTCCAAGGGATTTTATCTTCTCTTCTGATACTAATTTTAAATTACTCATTTCTTTGTCATATTATTAAAGGCAGCCTTTAGAGTTAAGCAATTTAAATAATGACAAATTTTAAATTTAATGAAGCAGAAAAGATGACATTTTATTTTTTCATATCATCATACAATAAAAATCATGCTGTATTTTTTACTATCTGGAGGACATGATAAAATAGAGCAGCTTTTCATTAATATCCACTTGCTGTAGCCAGTAAGCTAATACTGCAGTAAAGAAGAGATCGCAAATTCATTAAGAAGGATGCTTTGTAATTGAGCTATCTAGTCCTCTATGTGTTCTAAATAATGTATTATTCAATCAATAACTATTGAATGCATAATATTTTCTAGATACCAAACTCAGAAAATAGAAGGAAATGAATGATGTGTTAGATTACAAAAACAGGAGTGTGGAATGAAAATGATCATTGGGTGGTCAGTGTGAGGATGAGACAGGGAACACTCAGAAGAGAATACCAATCCAAAAGTCCTTTAACATTTACCTGGAGTAAGGGAGTGCAAGAAAGATGGACAAACCAGTAAGTGCTTATTTGGCCGTAACTCTTATGTATCATTAATCTTTTCATGAATTAAAGAACTTTTGCATATCTAATTTTACTCAGTCCACAAAATAAGTGGACCTTTTTAAAAAAATGTATTTAGTACAGGGTCTCCATAGATCAGACTTGAAGTGATCCTTCTTATTTTTCAGCCTCCTAAGACTGGGATTATAGGCCTGCTCCACCACACCCAGTCTGAATCTCTCTCTCAGAGCACTGTGTGGGTGAGGCTGGCATGGCTCCCAGGGGATGGAGCCCCTGGACCCTATGTCTGCCTAAGCAGAAGCTTTAATCTGCTGAGCTATCTGGCTAGCCCTAATGAGTATCTGTTGATATATTATTTTCTTCTAAGTATCTGAACCAAGGATTTCAAGATTTTGCTACATATGGATGCTTTAAAAAGTTAAAAAAGATAAAATCAATTTGGACCAATTCATGTGTCTTAGTTACTTTTTTACTCGTTGCTGGGACAAATACCCAACACTCAAGATGAAGGAAGGAAAGGTTTATTTAGCTCACAGTTTGTGGAGGTTTCATTCCATATTTGGCTGGCCCAAGGCTGAGTGGAACAGAGCAGAGAGCATCCAGTTCATAGCGGCAGAACAGCAACAAAATGGTGGCAGAAGTAGCCAACCAAACAGGGCAGCAGAGAGCAATAGCTCCAGTCTGTCTCTCTGTCTCTCTTTATATTACATTCAGGCTCTCCACCTCAGCCTCTGCCTTAGGCTACCCCCATAATCCCAGAACTACTGAGACCCATAATCCCATCAGTACTAAAACCCATAATCCCAGGAATCATGGATCAAGTTTCAAACTTTAGAAGTGCCTGCCCCCCTGACTCATGAGGCTTTAGGGAGACAACTAGACATAAACCATAACATCATGAATCCTGACTTACTTATCAGTGAATGAATCATCCTGCATTCATAAAAGCTTGGTTCAGAAATTAAGTCTTAGTTTTTATGTGGAGGTAAAATTCTGAACAAAAGATGAACATTTATAGTTTTTCCTCCACATAACACTTCTGGAGTTGCAGTTCATAAAAAACAAAAGAACTATAAATAACAATGGAAATAATGCTCTTAAAAATCACAGAAAATATTAGGATGCAAGAAATTAATAATTTACCACAGCATGTCTTTATCAAGGACTTACCTAGAACTGCTGTAAAAATAGCTTAATTTAAAGCCATTCATGATTTAGATTATTAGATGGTGGTAGCACAATGTACCAAAAAGAGAATAACTCTATTATCTTTCATTATTCACTGTAGAGTGATCTTATCAAGAAATGAATTGATGTCTACCCCCACTCTTCTAAGAGCTTCCATTCCAATCTGTTTAACTCAGAGCTTGTCTTTCACGCATATGCTGTCACCAGGCCATTTCTCACCTAGGCACACACTTTCACCTTGGTAGTCTTCTCAGGCATTGTTTTTCTTTCTTTTTTTTTTTTTTTTCACATAGCTTGAATCTGATACAATAAGGTATCATTCCTTATTGTAGTGGTACTTTTCTTTCCGTTGAGAAATGACACTTGCATGGTTTCTTTCTGTATATCAAATATTTCAAAAGAATTCATATTGAAGGCTGTGGCATTTGATTAAAAATGATATATATGTGGGGCCTGGCGGAATGGCTCAGTGGTCTAAAGCGCCTGCTTGGGAAAGCTTGGGCGGCTTCAGAGACCGCCGTTCGATCCCCGGCACCACATGCTGCGCCAGCCCTGCCCTCAGGGCGCGGGCTGAGCTGGCCATAAAAATAAGTGAATAAACAAGTAAAAAGGTTCTGAAACAAGAAAAAAATAAAATAAAATAAAAATGATATATATGTATAATTGAAATAGTGCATCCATGTTTTGCACAATAATATAATTGTACAAATTATGTATATTTATAAGGAAAGTATATTAAAACATTTGTGTATCAAAATAAATCTTTGCTATATATTTGGTTGAACAACTCAAATGAAGAATAACAAGAAAATTATCATAGTAAAAAGATACAAAGCCAACTTCCTGGTGTGCTAAAACACTGTAAATACTTTTATGATTATTGTAATAATTACAATATATGAAGGCTATTTTTGTTAGCAGTGTCTCTTCAAAAAATTTAATGTAGATATTAGTACAATAATTTTGTACATACAAAGACTTAATTCAAATAGATTAACTAATTCCACTGAGATCTCACTTATAGAAATAGGTCCCTGGAGCAGGTACATCAGGCATCAAAGCTGATGCTGCCTTTCCAAGATAAAAGAATTCTCAAGTGGCAAAAGGAGCACAGTGGGGTTGAAGGGTTAATCAGAGTATTCTGTGGTCAGAAAAAGCTTTGCAGAGGAGATGGCATTAAATTGAATCTGGGAGAACCAGCAAGTACAACAATACCGATGAAGCTGAAAAAAAAAAAAAATGACTCTGAAAAGTGCAAGTACATCAAAATAGGACATAGAATCTGAAAGAAAGTTGACAAAAGGGAAATGTGAGGACAGAGCTATGTGTAGCACAAAGAGATACGATTTAATGATTTAAGTATTTTACAAAATTATACAATGACACAATACTGGGAGGATTAGAGTGTGACAGAAACTTTACAAAGCCCTGCAGTGCTACATTGCAGAGATGATGGGGTCCTGAACAAGAAAGGGGAGCTATAGACGGGGGACAGTCAAGAGGTGATCGCAGTTAATACCCGTTGGAATTACTGATTGCTTCAATTTGGAAGGTGAGTGAGACATAAAGGCTGAAAATAAAACCTGAAATTCTGTGTAACAGGACAGAGGAGATCTTGTCATTAAAATGTTCAATAGAAAGAATTGGTCCCCAAGAAATTATATTTCCCCTGTTTAATTCTGTATAAAGAAATGCTCATATAAACAACAAACCATATAAAATGTAAGTTTGTAGCCTGCGATGTAATTTAGGCCATGCTTATTATGCATTTCAGTTCATATCCTTAACCAATCACTCAAATTCTTTCTAACTGTGGGAAAACTAATGAATACTTGTAAGTCCAGTGTTTTAAATTATCAACTTGGAAAGGTTGCAATAGGATACATCATTCTTATGGGAATTAGATGTTATTATCAATGAAAAGCAAGCAGAATACTATATAGCAAGAACCAGGCTACAGTTTTATTGTTGCTTATTAATTTGGTCAGTACTATTAAAAATATTGAGTTTTATAGATTTATGGTAGAATAACATACTAGTAAATCAAACTCCATGGTGTGAAATGAATGAAATCACAGAGGGAAGGTTTGGGCGCCAGCTACATTTAAGACAAAAGCAGAAGAAACAGAACATGTGTTGGAGAATAAACTCAGGACAGAAAGAAGCAAGGGAGTGAGGGTTAGTTGAAAAGTTCAGATATTTGTCAAGAGAATGATTAGCAAGTAACAAAGAAATAGGAAGAAAAAATAAAAAGATTTCTCATTTTAGAGGCAGTGTCAGTACAGGGTCAGGAAGCAGCAGTTCAGAAATAACTTGAAGTTGTAGAAGCACATAGTGGAGCAGGTAAGAGGAAAGAGAAGAAAAGAGTAAATGAATGAGTCTATGTTTGGAAATTTAGTCTTAAGGTGGCCAAGTTGGCATCTTGTTATCTGGTGATTTGTAAAGCAGTTGATGAAAAATAAGAATAAATATACAGACATCCATAATGTGTCCATTTCATGATATATTTATTGATTCATAGAGAAGAATGGAATGTATTTAAATGACTAAAGAAAATAAGCTTTTTTAAAAATAATATGTAAGTTACACTTGTATATGATCTGTTCAGTATATATCACTAACCTGAAAGTACATGTTGAGTAAAGTCATTCTAAAGTCAAAGACATTGCTAAATGAGTAATCAGAAGAAGTATGACAAATACTACTTCCAGTGGGCCTTAATAATTTGGGGTCATTTGCTAGCATCTGTAAGTAATATATGTGTGTGTGCTTGTGAGGATAAGGAATTCATTTGGACAGTTAGGGTTAGGCAGACAAGAAAATCTAATTTCTGGGAAAAAAAAAGTGCAGCATCAGCACACTCTCCAGGGTGCCAAAGAGCCCCAGACCATTGTGAAAGGCACAGAGATCATAATTACCATGGTTTTCAGTATTGTCTGTGTTATACAACTTTTTACCCTTTTTGTTGTGAACCACAATCTCTCTGAGCATTTTTTGCACACAATTTTTTATTACTTTTAATAAGAAATAACAATGTGACAGTTTCAAAACACATTAGTAGTACATTTCCAAAATTTAATACAATGCATATTGTCATCCTATTAGTTATACAGAGTACAGGGTATAGATGTTATAATTTTTCAAATCATTGTTGGTACAAAAAATTTCTTATTGAACTAAGAGAAAGTAGCTAGTACTGAACATAACCAATGTTCAGTAATCGCAGTGGGTTATTGGTAAAAATAGCAATGTTGGAAGATGTTGATTTAAGCCTTTTACAGATCAGCATTTTAATCTAGCTATCCGTTTTTGCCTTGTGGTTAAACTTTTGTGCTGGGTGGTTTAGGGCAAGTTTAATCAAGATCTGTATAGCAAAACAAATTCCCTCAGGATTTACTTTGGAACTATGTACAGTGCTTTGTAGAACTGTTGTTGGTGTCAGCCATCTGGATGAGTCATGGCCATTGCTTGACCAGTTTGCTCTCTGTGAAAACCTGAGAGAATGTTTTCTCTGTAGGTGACTCTCCTTTGGCACACTATATATCTTCAATCCCTTTCCTCTGTAGCCCCATAATCTCCTTGAACAGAAAATTTGGGAAACCACTGAGTTATAGTTCATTACAGCACAGGTTCTCTTATGTCCTGAGTCCTCAATGACCTTCAAATGGTCGGGCCAAAATATTGGCTATGCTTGCAGCCCTTCTTTTTCAGCTATCCCCCTACTTTGCATTTTCCCAGAACAACTGGAAACATCATACCATAGTGATATCTGTGCATCTAGATTTATTCCAGCACAATGTGTAATAGCCAAATCTTGGAATCAACCAAAATGCCCATCGTCTGAGGAATGTTTGAAAAAGATGTGTCATTTTTATATAATATACTGAGCTACAAAGAATGATAAAATAAAAGACTTCATATATAAATGGATGTATCTTGAAGATATACTCATAAGTGAAATAAACCAGATGTACATGTATAAATATCATGTAGTCTTCCTAGTGTAAGAACTCAAAAGAAGAAAAAAAAAAATGGAGAGGCATAACACAGCTGAACAGAAATCAAGGACTTAAGGGTTAAACAATGAAGTGACTGTGTCTTAGTTACTTTTTACTCATTGCTGAGACAAATATCTGACACTCAAAATGAAGGAAGGAAAGGTTTTTTTTAGCTCACAGTTTATGGAGGTTTCAGTCCATATTCGGCTGGCCCAAGGCTGAGTGGAGCAGGACAGAGAGCACCCAGTTCATGGTGGCAGAACAGCAACAAAATGGTGACAGAGGCAGCCAACCAAACACGGCAGCAGAGCAACAGCTCTAGTCTGTCTCTCTGTCTTTATATTCCTATCAGGCTTTATGCCTTAGGTTATTCACCTTAGACCACACCCATAGTCCAAGCCCTACTCAGACCGATAATCCCATCAGTACTAAAACACATAATACCAGTGACTCATGAGTCAAGTCTCAATCTATGGAAGTCCCTGCCCAATGACTACATGAGACTTTGGGGGGACAACTAGACATAAACCACAACAGACTGCAAGCTGAGCATTTCTACACTAGTTTTCCTGCCTCCTAATTCTGGGAGCTATAAAAAAAAATCTGTGTACTTCTTTTTTGTTTTAATTAGGGAACATTGGTATCATTTGTTTGTAGCTAGAGATACTTAGTGATACATGTGTTATTACTATAAGCACTGATGAGATTGAATGCAAAATCGTCATTGCTTCTTGAAAAACTGATACCAAATAAATATGAATCTAACAAAAGTGAATGTGATTGATGACACCTGTCCATCATAAAAATGTGTTATCCCAGAAAAATCAAAATGGTTCACACAAGAACCTGTACATGAATACTCAGATTATTTTTAGTAATCCCAAACTGGAGAATGGTTAAAGTATGGTAAATATGTATCCTGTAACAGTACTTGCCATTGGGGTGGGAGAAGGCAGTGTTGAAACCTATAATAGTTTCCTGAAATCTCCAAGGAATTGCTCTGGTTGAGGAAAAAAGCTCATCTTGAGAGGCTACAGAGAAAAGGGATCAACAATGTATAGTGTGCCAAAGGAGAGTTACCTAGTGAGAAAACATTCTCATGGGCTTTCACAGAGAGCAAACTGGTCAAGCAATGGCTGTGAATCATCCTAATGGCTGACTCTGAAAACAGCTCTACAAAGTACTGCACATGGTTTCAAGGTAAATCCTAAAGGGATTTGACTGACTTTGGGAGATAAAAAAGTTCAATAGTTTCTTATACAGGTCTTGCTTTAACTTGCCCTGAACCACCCAGCAGAAACATTTAACCATGAAAAAGTATAGCTAGATTACTATGCTGAGCTGTAAAAGGCTTAAATCAGCAGCTTCTGAAATTTCCAGGTCTGCCAACAACCCACTACCATTATGGAATATTACACTATGTATACAAATACATTCTCTTGGTTCAATGAGAAGAAATTTTTTAATCAATAATGATTAGAAGAATTATCATGTCTGCATCCTATACTACTACAAGAGCAACAATATGCACTGTATTAATTATTGGGGATGTACTACTAACATCTCATTGTTATTATTAAAAGTAATAACAAGAAAAAAACAAGAGAAGCTATATATTGTCTAGTTCTGCCAGAAATATTCTCGAAGTAACAAAACATAGTTATGGTGAGGAATGCTGAGATTCCAGGAATGGGGGTTAGGGCAAAGGAGAACTTCATTATATGAAGCAAGGTAAGGGAACTATGTGGTATTCGTTGAATCACTGGGAATACCTTGATGGGAACACAGCACCCTAGCTCTGCAAGATTTTAGGATTAGGATAATCTCATTAGGCTACATATGATGTTTTGATATCTCTAGGGAAAAATCTTTGTTCAATTCAATTAAGGAAGGCTAATAAGAAATTATGTCAAAGAGTATGGAATTTCTTGTGAGAAAAACACCATTCCACAAACTAGAACTTTTTTCACAGTGCTCCAATTTGAGTCTAGGGTCCTATACACTCATGAGGTATAGCCCCAGACCAAACCTTATTGCTTCCATTTATTACCCTCCCAAAGAAATCATGAAACATTATGCAGTATTGTTAATTGTGATAATCTTTTAAGAAACTAATAAGCTAATTTTAAGGCTCTGATTTCCTGGTTCCCTGGATAAAATTCAGTTTCCTAAACTTCAACTGTGAGAGAAGAAAATTTGGTATAAACAGACAAACAAACAAAAACACATCTTTCAACTCTTATGTTAATCCTGGAACAATGATATTTTATTTAAAATTTTGAATATCAAATAGTGTCCTTCAACAAATGAAAAAAAATCCAAATATTGATCAGTTATATACATACTGACATAGTCAATGAAGAATAATTTTGGTAACACATTTTAAAAGCTTTAAGAATCATTGTTTTTTAATAAAATAGAAATTAACTTTGCTGATGAAAACATAATTTGAAAGAAAAATCTGATTGTCTCAGACATTGGAAACCAGTACAGGCTTGATATTATAACTAATTTTGGTTATTTGATAAAAAGGAAGTCTAATTCTGAATCATGATTTTTACATGTGCTGTTCCTTGTCAGAGATTTTAACAACAACAACAAAAATCGTAAAGTGATTTTTGGCCATTTTGAAATTTATGAATATACTTAATGTGAAAATCCTCCTAAGTATTTCACTAAGGGCATAGCAGATCAATAACATTTTGGGCATTTACTTAAGATTCAGGAATAAGGAGCTGTTTTTCTTTTTAAAACAAAACAAAACAACAACAACAAAAAAAAAAACTGCAGCATAACACAGGAAAGTGTGAGGAGAAAGAAATTGGCCTACAAAATAGTTAGATAATTTCACTAAATAATAAAGTAGATGATTTTGTTGACATCTTTGTGGATCATCATTTTAATAATACTGAATGTAGTGATGCATTCCTTTGGCCAAACTGCCTTTATGCAAAAGGATATCAAAAGTAGATATCCATTCAAACTTCCCAGTGCCGGAGAAATTCAGACTTACAGAGGCCATGATTAAAATCAGCAAAAGCATTGTAAGCAATTCTGAATATAAATTCTTAGATAGTCTTAAATTTGAAATTATAGTAATCTGCAACCTTTTCTTGTTAACCCAGATTGTAATAGTGAGAAAAACTTGGGCAAAGATAATCCCTTTGAGCTAAGGACATAGATAACAAAACAAGTTTTATACTCCCAGGACCTGTTATTCTTTTAAGTGAAATTACAATTCTTTAGCAATGTGGTGTGTAATATCTCTAGTTCTTGTTGCTTGTTTTGTGAGTTACAATAATTAATAATTGTTAATTATTAGTTTGTAAATTTTATTGTCCATCCTTTTTAATATTTATATAACAAACCAAAAATTTGAAGAGATTAGATAATTGTTAAAGGACCAAGTAATGTTATGTTAAAGACCATGAACTATCCATTATAACTTTGTTAATATACTTATGAATTTTTCCATGTCTAAGGAGAAATTTACAATGAGATGATGTTGAATTCTGGAGAGGGCATGTTTCTTATAATGGGACACTAGAGCTGGTAAATTAGTTATAAAAACTAAGTATAAGACTTGATTATTTTAGCTCCTTTTAATGAAAAATCCCAGAGAAATTAACAGTATCTACTTTTGAGAAATCTACTTTTGTGCACACATAATGTTTTTGTTTTACCAGCAAATTCAGAATATTGTTTTGAGGTAGATCAAATAACTAACTCCATGACAAATTAAAGAGCATAATATATAATTAATTATACATACTATGTTATGAATTTGTCTGAATGAATAGCTTTTTAGTGCAATAAAGTAATCAAAACATCTCAGTTTAGGCTTATTTATAGACATAGACATATGCATTTATATAATATTTTCAAAGAGAATCAATACCCAAATTAACTAAGAAACACTGAAAAAACTAATATTAAAATGGAGAGTTGATCTTTAAAGAAATTATACATATGCATACATATATTCACATGTTCAGCTTTAGATTCCAACTCTATTATAGTCATCAGAAGACAATTTTCATTTTATCTGTTTGTTTTATGTCTTGATTTCTTTTTACTTTTTATAGCTTTCCTTACCTCCCTTTTTAGGTTTTTGTATTTTCTAGAATAAAATTATCCTCTTTCAGAAGTTCAATTAAATACTATTTGAGATCTTTATCATGACCGGTGATTGGGTATCTAACAAGACAAAAAATAAAGAAAGAAAGCAACCAACCATACTCCATAGAGGATTAGAGTAGGTGCTTATTTTCTGAGTAGTAATATTTCAATATGTTATCTATGAATTACCTTCCAAGTATCCCCGAACAAGTCGTGGGAGAATGTAGTTTACTTTTCTTGTCAATCATTTAGATTAAATACATATTTTTTAATAGTCTTATACATACATATTTATTATTTTCTAAGCAATAGCACAATTATATATTCAATAATATCATATATTAACTTTTTGTTTCTTTATTGCACGAATGGGTCTCAGACATTCTATAAGAACAATGGAAGCAGGGATGGCTTAATCTTTTAATATCTCCTTGATATTCCATGTTGTGGATTTACACGTTCCTTTTGCTGACATTCAGGATGTTCCTATATTAGTGTCATTTCAACTAATGTGCACGTGAACATTTTGGGGATAATGCTTTTAATTTTTAAGATTCGCGTAGTGCTAAAAATAGCTGAGTGTGAAAAAGAATGAGACCCTGCCTCAGGAAAAAATTGTGAACCAGAGCTTTTAAAAATAGATATGTTGCAAGATGGCTCTTCAGACACTTAACCCTATTTCCTCTTTGCTATAGCATGTTAGTATAAATTTTTTTTTCTTTTTTTTTTTT
>PVJA010044676.1:0-16003 GCA_004027025.1 Myocastor coypus | reverse complement strand
CCCATTGCTTTTCATGGTCTCTCTCATTAAAAATCAGGCAAATCCCAAGTTTACCTGGACATAAAACCACTACTGCTACCACACAGTCTCTGAAACTTCAGCCACAATGCCTCAGCTATGACAAGAAAGGGTCACATGTGAGATAGGATGGATTTAGAAGAGACCGGCAATTCTGTACAAAAAAGAGAAGCCATGAAGATCAAATGAGTTGAGGAACAAATTCTTTCTTGCAGGAAGTCTAGCGGATAATGTATCTCATTGCTTTCATAAGTATAAACTTCCATTCCATTGAGGTCCTAAAAGTAAATACCAGAGGCCACGCTTCATAAGGAACATTTGTTTGGCTCCACATTATGTGTTGGAAATTAATTCCAGCTGTTTAACCAACATAGCCTCATACTGAGTTTATAGCTATAAATCATTCAGTAAATATTGTTAATACTGTAACTACCTGTGACCCGTCTCCCACAGCCAGAGTTCTTCCTGTTTTGGTGTCCTTTGTCTAACATCATCACATCCCTCCTGTGCTGGTGTGTGCATTCTCTGCTGACCATTACTCCACGCTGCTCTTCTATGAGGTTGGTTTTGGGCTTCTAGAAATGAGTGAGAAAGTGCAAACATCCAATACCCACACTTCTGTGGCTGGCTTGTTTTACTAAGCTAGTGATACCTACTTCCACTTATATTGCTGTAATGGCAGGATTTCATTCTTTTATAGGGTTTTATAACATTCCATTATGCCTATATACCACTTCATACACTGCTGTTATCCATCATCTGTTGATGTGTGGCTTGATTTCACATCTTTTCTACAGTGCTGTTTACAATGTGTACTTTTAAAGTGCCGGTCTCTTTCTATGTGATATAATCATGAATATGCTTCCTCATTACCACTTTTTAATCTTTATTAGTACTTGTTTGGAGCACATAATGATTGTATTCATTGTGAGGAGCTGGCACATGCAATAACACTCCTTAAATCTTTTTGTCTCTTGCACTCGCATAACTCCCTCATTCTTTCCCCTTTTCCACCCCTCAGTCTGTTTTGCAAAAGATCTGTCTTTTGTGTTATCTATTTTTGATTTTGCTCTTTCGTTCATTTGTAGTTTTGGTTCCTTGTGCAAGACAAACCACGCAATATTTACTTTTGTTTGTTTGTTTGTTTTGCAATACTGGGGATTGAACTCAGGACCTTGCGCTTGCCAGGCAAGTGCTTATTCTACTGAGCTATCTCCTCGGTAAACCATGCAATGTTTAGCACATTCCCACCATTGGGAGCTACGAGTGGGTGATAGATGCGTTCGGTGACTTGTACCACTGGTGGTATACATGGATCTAATCACTTCTGTCAGTCTTTTAACTAACAGGACTTAATCAGAAGCCCCCAGCAGCAAGTCATACAAACTATGGCCCCATTAAGAAATTTCTAACTAGTATATCTAATTTATTTTACTTATCATTATGATCTTGCCTACAAATGAATAAAGTTTATCCTTCTTTATGGCAAAATAATACTGCAGTGTGCATAAGTACCACATTTTTGTCTAACCATTCATTTATTGATATATATAAAGGCCACTATAAAAATTCAACCATGTGAGTTGTGCTGCTTTGGACACAACTATGTGTATGTCACTGTAATATATTTTTAGCCTTTACGAAATATATCTAGAAGGAAAAAAGCCGGAATCAAGTAGATTTTTTATTTCTAGTTTTTGACAAATCTATATACTAATAATTGATATTTATATTATCAATAAATAAATCCATTTTCCCAGTATTTGTACTAGTTTGCATTCCTACTAAAAGTGGAGAATAGTTCCTTTCCTTCCACATCTTCTCTAGAGTTTATTCATATCTGATCCTAGATTATAGCTAGATATAGTTCCTAGAACTATATAGAACTATATCCCAGATATAGTTCTTTCTGGAGTAAAATGGAATCTCAGTGCTGTTTTAACTTACATTTGACTAATAGCTAACACTGTAGGACATTGCGTATTTTTTAGTGATTTACACTTCTTGTGAGAAGTGTCTATTCATTCCACTTGCCCATTTTCTTTTGTTTAGAGATCCTAATGTTTTTAATTATTTATAGGCTCTAGATATAGTCCTCTGTACAAAGCACATTTGGCATTATTTTCCATTCTATGGCTTGTTTTTTCATTCTTTTTTATTATTATCATTTTTATCGATAAGAAGATGGGGACACACAAATTTATTAAAGATTTACTTTTAGATGTCTTTCCCAAAGAGTTAAACACATCCTATGATGCAATGATAGTTTTTTGCCCATGTTTATAGGACCACAATTCATAATACTAAACTTCGAAGCAACCTATAAGCCCACAGCAAATGAATAGATAAATAAAATGTGGTATTTACACACAATAGAATATACTCATTCATAAAGGTAGCTTAAGTCATTTGTAGGAAAATGGATGTGCCTGAGGCCATAATGCTAAACTTAATAAGTGAGACTGACAAGCTCAATTGTCACGTTGTTTCTCTTAAGCAACTCAAATTATTAATTTAAAACAGGACCAAAAGTAGGTAATAGAAAATTGAGAAATAGTGTGAAAGCATGATCAAGAGATGAAGGAAGACGGCAAACAAGGGAGGGAAGGGGATTGAAAAAGAAATTTGGATGTATTATGCGCATTTATTCACCCTACACTAGGAATGTAAACATCACATAGCACACATACGTACTCATAAGAAAAAACAAAGACACTTCTTTTCATTTTAGGTTGCCTCTCTTATTACTTCTTCCCCCGGCACATCTGTGTCTTAACCCTGGCCTGTAGCTGCTCTGTGAATGCTCATCTTGTCCAACACTGCATTTCCTTTGCAGTATCTCTGAGGTCATGGCCACTTCAGCTGCATCCACTAGAGAGCCACAAATCACAGCTCATCTCAGCACCCACGGAGACCTAAACTCCAGTGTCTTTTTTCCCAGAACACAGTGATTTTAGTCACTTTTCTCCTGGGTACAGAGGGAAAATCCTCCCTGCATGGGTAGGAGCATGAAGCCACTGTTGGGAAAATTGCTGTTACAAAAAGTGATTCTTCAGATAAAAATAAAGTGTCTGTTCCTTCATTCTTTTGTTTCCTTTGCTGTTACGTAGCTTTTAATTTGATCTGATCTCTTAGGTTGATTCTTGATGCTATTCCTTGTACAACTGGGGCTCTGATCAGAAAGTTCTCGCATACAGCTGTCTTTAAGAGTTTTACCTGTTTGGGCTGGCGAGATAGCTCAGTGGTCTAAAGTGCCTGCTTAGGCAAGCTTAGGCAATCACAGGGGCTGAAGTTCAATCCCTGACACCACAGGTTGCATCAGCCCAGGGCAGACTGAGCCAGCCATAACATAAATAAATAAATAAGTTTAAAAAAATAGTTTTACCTGTTTATTCTCCAACAGATTGTTTATGTTTTAATATTTAGATCTATGATCACTTTGAGTTTAATTCAGTAGATGATAAGAATAATGAGTCCAGCTACTCATTCCAGGAGAATTTTGTTGAAAAACATTGGGTATGGTACATAGAGGATCATGCCATCTGCGAATGATGATAATTTGATTTCTTCTTTCTACATGGTCCTTTTATTTCATTCTATCAGTGGATTTAATGTTTGTAGTACTGTATTTGACAAGAATGATAATAGATGACATCTTTAGTTTCTTTTTAATTTTAAAGTGCAAACTGCTTCAGCCCCTCCACATTTCTTTCTTTTTTTCTTTTTTTCTTTTTTTTAATGTCTTTTTGAGATAGGATCTCACTATGCAGTTCAGGCTGGCCTTGGGCTCACTTTTGTAGCCCAGGCTAGTCTCGAACTCACACAGATCCTCCTGCCTCAGCCTCCCGAGTGCTGGCATTACAGGCGTGCACCACCACGCCCGGCTTCCCTCCACATTTCATATGATGTTGGCCATGGGTTAGTCCTAAGTGGCTCCTCTTTGATTAAGACAGGGTCTTTAGACAACTATTCTCTTTTTATTACAAATAGAAACTGGATTTTGTCAATGGCTTTTTACTTGTCTTACAAGATGATCATTTGATTTTTGTCCTTGCTTCTGTTTAAATTACACTTTACATTTACTAATTTGCATATGTTACCCTACAGCCTTAGCACAGAGCCGACTTGCTCATGATGTTTGATGTTTTTAACAACGTGTTAAATTTTGTTGGTCAGTAGAATGTTGAGGAGTGTTGCATCTACAAACTTATCTCACTAATAGATCAGACTTCAAATAGTTTAAATTCTAACCTATAAACCTACTAAGTAAATTTTAAAAAATCAAAATTATTCACATTATTATCTCATAGTGTTATATTTCCAGAAATAAATGGCAAAAGAAACCTCAGAAAGTATGCAAAGACATGGTTATTAAATAATACACTTCTGAATATTCAATTGGTTACAGAAGAAATTATGCAGTTCCTAGAATCAAATGATAATGTTAGTAGGACATAGCAGAACCTATGGAACACCAGGAAAGTAATCCCAAATAGGAAGTTATAGCCCTCATTCCAAGAACAAAGTGAGCTCCAATAAATAACCGAATGATTCACCCAAGCTCCTAGAAAAATAAGAAAAATCTAACTCCAAGGATAGTAGTAGAGGTAATTGTAAAGATTGGAACAGCAATTACTGAAAGTGAGACTAAAATAATATTTAAAAGATCAATGAATCAGGGGCCCGGTGGGATGGCTCAGTGGTCTAAAGCGCCTGCTTGGAAAAGCTTGGGCGGCTTCAGGGACCGCGGTTTGATCCCCGGCACCACATGCTGCGCCAGCCCTGCCCTCTGTGTGGGTTGAGCCGGCCATAAAAATGAGTGAATAAACAAATAAAGGTTCTGGAACAATCAATCAATCAATCAATCAATCAATAAATGATTTTTTTTAAAAAAGATCAATGAATCAAAGAGCTTGTTCTTCAAATGAATACAGAAAATAGAGAAACCCTTAATATTACAAACAAGAGGGCCAGCCAAATAGCTCAGCAGATTAAAGCACCTGCAAGCAGATTCAATCCCCTGTCCTGCCATGCTGGTCCCACTCCAGGGCACTGAGACAGCAATTGAGACTGGGCATAGTGGCACACCTGTAATCCCAGTACTTCAGAGACTGTAAAAAGCAGATCACTAGGAGTCTGATCTAGTAGTGAGACCCTGAACACTCTGTAGACCCTTCTCTAAAATACAAAAAAAAAAAAAAAAAAAAAGTTATCTTTGTTGCAGAAACCACATTTCTCCATCAATTTTAAAAAGCAGCATGGAAGCATATATCAGTCCAGATTTTAGTTTATTTTCTTTTAGGGCTGAGCTCACTTCTCTCCAGGTGCTCCTGGCATTTGGGGTTTGTGTTGAAAAGTCTGCTGTAATTCTAATGGGCTTACCCTTATAAATGATTTGTTGTTCCTCTCTAATACCTTTTAGTGTCTTGTCCTTGTATTGGACTTCAAAGATTTAGACTACTATGTGTTGTCGAGAAGTTCTCTCCTTTTTGTGGCTACTTAGAGGTTCCATATTCCTAGCTTATCAGTATGTTAATTTATTTCCCCATATTTGGAAGGTTTTCTGCTCTTATTTTTGGAAATATGTTTTTTAACACTCTTTATGCTGTCATCTAATTTTTCTCTTTTTCAAATTACTTTTAGTGTTCTTTGTGCCATCCAATTTGGTTCATTATTCATGATCTCTTTCCGCATTTATAAGGTAGGACCAAGTATTCGATTTGCTGCATCAGCCCTGTTTCCTAGTTTTTTTTTTTTGTTGTTGTTGTTGTTGTTGTTGGGTTTTTTTTTTTGTTTTTGTTTTTTTTTGACTTTTTGAGACAGGGTCTCGCTGTACAGTTCAGGCTGGCCTTGAGCTCAGTTTTGTAGCCCAGGCTGGTCTTGAACTCTCACCAATCCTCCTGCCTCAGCCTCCCTAGTGCTGGGATTACAGGTGTGTGCCACCATGCCCGTCTTTTTCCTAGTTTTGATCTGGCCTCACACTGTTCATTTCTACTGAATATGCTTGCTGTAGAATTTTTAATCTCTTATGTTTCTGCTTGGCATCTTTGCATAGACTCTGATTCATTGCTAAGCTAGTCATTTATGTTTTATATTATTATATTTAGCCCACTAACTTTTTATTTGTATCTTTTGTAAACAAACTAATCATTTTTGCTTTTTTTGTTTATTAAAGTCATTTAACTTTGCTCCCCCCTTTTTTTTTAATGGCCGGCTCAATGTGCCCTGGGGTTGGGGCTGGCATAGCATGTGGGGCCAGGAATCGAACCTCAATCCCTGTGGTTGCCTAAGTTTGCCTAAGCAGGCACTTTAGACTGCTGAGCCATCTCAACTGCCCCAGTTATACTTTTTGAGCTCACAGAGCACCTTTTAATCTTGTCTTCTTCTTTTTTGTCATTTCCTATAATTCAGTTGTGTTTTCAACTTGTTCCCCATTAGTGCTCCACCAATCAGCTTTGCAGAAGTTGGGAGATGTAGAAGACCGTATTTGTGTTTTCTCACCTTGTGTTTCTATCCCTTTAAATGTGCTGAGATTTGAGGGTCAATTATGCCTCAAGGATCTGGATGGATTCACACTATTCACCTGTGTCAATTACTCCTCTCTCATTGCTGGGACAAATACCTGACACCCTAAATGAAGGAAGGAAAGGTTTATTTAGCTCGCAGTTACTGGAGGTTTCATTCTACTACTCAGCCAGCTCCAAGGCAGAGGGGTACATAGCAGAGAGCAGCAGTTCATGGTAGCAGAACAATTGCTACAGAGGTAATCAACCAACTAGAGCAGCAGTTCTCAACCTGTGGGTCGAGACCCCTGTGGGTGTCGAACAACCAAAACCCAGGGGTCGCCTAAAGCCATTCAGAATCATAACTATAGCAAAATTACAGTTTTGCAGTAGCCACCAAAATTATTTTTTGGCTTGGGGTCACCACAACATGAGGAACTGTATTGCGGGGTCACGGCACTAGAAAGGCTGAGAACCACTGAACTAGAGCAACAGAGACAACTGAACAACCAGGGCAACAGAGAGAGTCTGTCTCCCTGTCTCTCTTTTTTCCAAATCTATAAAAAATACTATTGCCATGCTATGGCAAGGATAAGGTAGGAGAATCCAACAAGGAAAAAGGAATTTCTTCTACCTAACTATAAATGAGATTAAGTCCCCTACCTCATACACATCTAAGTGAATTTTGCAGTGGAAGTGCTTTTCTTGGCGATATACCTTAACCAAAGTATAAAGACATTCACACTTCTATACTTTCAATGCTACTCAGTTTAACTTGGAAAGCCAATTATCTCAGAAAACACCCAGGAAATCAGAATGCAAATAGGCATAAAAATTAAACCATCAACCTTTTCTTCCCCTTCACCTGGATATTTCATTTTGCTTCTAACTCTGTTAGACTGAGACATGGGACAGTAAAAGGAGCAGTGGTTCTGTTGGGTAAATCTTTTCATCAAGCTCATATTAAACCTTGTAAGTTGGCATGGAAATAAAGCATAAGCATTCCGTGGAGACAGGTGGCTATAATTCAATTAATAAATTCATCTATTGCTCATTGGAGGTAAGAAGGTGCTCTGTGCTTGACCCTCAGGATACATAGTACATAAAAGAATATCTCTTCCCTAAAAGAAGCTCAAAATCATGTATGAAGCTATAAATAGCTGATTATAAATTTTTATCAATACATTACAATAGCAAATGATGAATAATAGAATGGAAACATGTACAAACTAGAATGGCAGGACAGAGGATAGAGAAGTGAATAAAATTTATAGAAAATCAAGAAAAAAATCACTATAAAAGTAATGCTTGCTTTGATTTTCAAAGAGGAGTCGGAGTTTACAAAGGGTGTTTGGGGAGTCATTCAATCCAAGCAAAAAGAAGATACAAAGATATAGAAGTTAACGCACCAATTGGGGACTTTTTATGTACTTTAGGACTTTTAGAAGTGGAAATTCATTTATTTACTGAACAGTGAAATATGGGTGGCATTAAATTTTTAATAATAAATAACATTTTTTTATCTGGTATTCTTTTGGTGTACTTTAGTGTGGCTATCAGTACATTTTAAATTACATATTGGACTTACAACAGTATATTTGTATTGGAGAATGCTACTCTAGAGTGCAAAAAACAAAACCAAACAAAACCAATCATAAGACATAAGACTGGATAAATAGGCAAAGGCTAAATTACGAAATTTCCAAATTTTTGACACAGGAAGTAGTCTCAACTTGCTCTCTAAAAACACTGCATCATAAAGAAGCACGAGGTCTGGGGAGCAGTGTGATGGGAACATTTCAGGATCGCAAAATCTCAGAAAGTTCTTAGGGAAGGAAAAATTATAGATAAATTATAGATAAAAATTATAGAATTCAAAGTTGCTGAGGAAAGAAGGTAAAAGATTTCACTAGTATGAATTAAAGGGTCTGCTCATGCAGATCCGAGGACCATAGTTCAGTCCCTGGTGATGCTGGCCTGCCCTTGGGGTGCACTGAGGTGGCGATTAAGACTAGGCGTGGTGGTATGTGCCTGTAACCCCAACGCTTGGGAGGCAGGAAATAGGAAGATCGCTATGAGTCTGATCTTTGTAGTGAGACCCTGTACTAAATACATAAAGATAAAATTCACTAGTAAAGTAATGAGCAAATCACAGCGATGGAAAGAATGTGATTCTAGTCACTTGGGTGGTTGGAGCTGCATCGGTGGGGAGCTTGGTTGGGTGGGCGACGTAGCCCAGAGCACAGCACCCATCATTTTCCAGTGTCTCGAATCATGAGCTCTCATCAACCTATAGGGCTTGGGATTTCCCAGAGGGGACAAGAAATGATGCCCGGCCACTCTTTGTACTATAAATATTAATCACGCTGGGCTGGTAACTTAGTGAACAGTCTTTTTATCGTGTAGTACTCAACTTGGGAGCAGAGCCTACTTTGGAAGATAGATGGTTGGGCGCTCTGTGAAAAAGCAGGAAAGCTCAGGAAGTAATACATTTCCGGCAGCAGATGGCGCTCTCTCCTGTGCCTCGGCACGACAGGTTTTAATGAGGAAAGAAATGTCTTTTGAGAGAATCTGTTTGACACTTTGCAGGAAAGGAAAAAAGTGCTGTATTCTAACCAGCACCTTGAAATGGTTATGGCAAGTTCTAGAAATTTATGCTCAGGAAATGACTTGAGAGAAAGAATGAGTAGAAATATATACACATAAACACTGCAGCGTCCTTTACACAATTGGAAGCAATCTAAATGCTTCTAGATAAATAGGAAAATTCTGTTCCCTTCAAACTATAGAATATAATTTGAACATCAAAAGAATGAGAAATTCACACGGGCTAAGACACAACCAAAGTTATATAACAGAAAATATTAGCAAAGTAAAATAGCTAACCTGTAATCTCTCTCTAAAGTATATTATAAATATATATACGTGAGTATTAGACTGATTTTATTTAATTTTATCAACAGCAAACACAGCTATTTTAAGATGCAGAGATTTTTAATGCTTTTACTCAGTTTTTATATTTAATTAATAAGATAATTATTTAAGGGCCGGCCAGATAGTTCAACAGACTAAAACACCTATTTAGGCAACTCAGCGGCTGGGATTTGATCCCCAGAGCGCCGTGCTGGCCCTGCCCCCCAGGCACAGTGAGATGGCGATTGAGACTGGGCATGGTGGTGCACACCCGTAATCCCAGTGCTTGGAAGGCTGAAAACAAGAGGATCACTACACATTTGATCTACATAGTGAGACCCTGGACTAAATACTATCTATCCATCTATCTATCTATAAATATAGACTACATTTATATATTTGCTTAAATACGACAAGAGACCTTGCCCTCCTAAAAGACACTGGGTACCTGGGCAACTCATGCTTTGTGTAATTTTTAAGTAAGGAGAAAAGTTTAGAGTGCTTACGGAGTTCCTAAAGGTCTACTCACTGGTCTGGTGCCAGGAGCACTTGCTCAGTGTGCTCTTCAGAAGTACTACTGAACTTGATGTGATGTCTCTGGAAATTCTATAAAAACTAGCTACCCAAAAGGTAGTGCCGCTGTTGGAAATCAAGAGCTTGTGTCCAAAGCACAGGACGTTGTAATGGTGGGTAGTTGTTGGGGCAGTCACTATTAACCCCGGCCAAGCTGTTTGCATTAACGGAGAAATGGGCTGCTTTCTGCCTTCTGTGGCAGGGCTCAGAGGGAAGCCCCGACAGACCGTGGCAGCTATTAGTGCACCACCGAGGCACTGATGCAGGCTTCAGCGTGCTGTTGAACAGGCAAGGAAAACCCAAATGCGCAGTATGTAAATACCCTATTTTGAGATTCTCATTTCTATGCAATCTTTGTATCATGTATTTCTTTTTAATTTTTTTTTTTTTTTTTTTTTTACTTTTATTTCACTTACTTGATATCAGGTCTTGCTACACAGCTTGGACTCATAGTGGTCCTCCTGTCTCAGCTTCCCTGGTGATGGGATTACAGGTGTGCACCATCACACCCTCTTTCAGTGACTGGTTCAGTGCACTGGGGTTCCAGGGCCAGCAAGGCACGCAGTACAGAGGATCGAACCTGGGTTCTTGTGCTTCCAGGCAGGTGCTTAAATCACCAAGCTATTTCCCCAGTCCCTGTGCTGTGAATTTCACACATTATCTATCTTACTGCTACAGCAACTTTACAAGGACAAAGATTACAGTCCCATTTAATACAGGAGAAAACTGAGACCCAGAGACTGTATATTACATCTGCACTTTGTGAAGGAGGAAAATGCTGAGTTGGAAGGAAGCTTGCTAATCTGCCACCAAGGCTCCTTTCTTTTCATTGCTTGGTGCCAAGTGGTCCCCTGTCCCGGGACCTGGCATCCAGTGGCTCCTGAGGGAACCTGTCCTAGACTTTTGATTCTGAGTGTTAGAAAAATGAGCATACAGCAAATGCTCAGACTGGAGCTGTTCCACACTCTTCCAGGAAACTTCTGTGCTCCCTACCTGTGGGACACAAAGCCCAACAGCCTAGGATTTTATTTTAAAGCAATATTTCCATCATATTCAAACACAACTGTTTGGGGGCTAATTGTTTCTGCCCAAAATTCATATGTTGAAGTTCTTATACCATAAGCAAAGATCTGAATACCTGTAGAGACAGGCCTTGCAGAAAGTAAGTAAGCTAAAATGGCCATTAAGGTGGACCTGGTCCAATATGATTCATGACCTTACAAGAAAAGAAAATTTGGGTGCATACACAAAGCGAAAACCACATGAAAACAGAGAGAGACAGTGGCCACCCACAAGCCAGAGAGAGATACCTAGTGGGGAGACAGCCTGTGTGCCGTCTTGGTCCTGTGCTAGACCTCAGAAACTAAATTTCTGTTTAAGTCACACAACCTGTGGGAATTTGTTATGGAAGAACTAGAAGACTAATAAAAGCACTTCTATTCTGGTCTTAAAATAATTCTGTAGGAGAAATGGATATCACTGTTATTGTTACTTTCTTGTAGAAATCATGACCTGAAAAGTAAGGACAGAAGTATTCAAGAGCCCTCAAAACAGGACCTGCCTGATAGCCCAGCAGACTAAAGCACCTGCTTAAGCAGAGCACAGCGGCCAGGGTTCAATCCCCATCATGCCGTGCCTGCCCCACCCACGGGGCATGCTGAGCTGGCGATTGAGGCTGGGCATGGTGGCACACGCCTGTAACCCCAGCACTTGGCAGGCCGAAAACAGGAAGATCACTATGAATCTGATCTATATAGTGAGATCTTGTAGACCCTGTCCTAAATGCAAAAAAAAAAGAGCCCTCAAAACATTTATGTTAGTTTTTACAGAATGAAAATATGATATGGTGCCAGAGAACACACTTTCATTCTAACTATAATTTTTCTTCTGTGAGAGATTAACCAAATAAAACATCTCATAAGTAGAATTATCGAATAGTGAGGAGAGTTTTCTGAGCTTATCTCCCATCTGCTCATTAGGCAGAACAATAAACAGCAACTCAAAGGAAATGGATTTGCCCCACTGCAGCAGAAGTCACTGAGTAACCAGCCACGCTCAAGGTCTTTACACATTTAGCTATAAACAGAACCAACATTGCTCCTAACATTTTCCGTACTTAGGAACACTGTAATTGAAATGTTATTATTACAGTAAAAGTTCTTTATTTAAAATCACATGGATTTACAAGATTTTAACAAGACCCTCAGGATTTAATTTTTTCTTTAAGAAAATCTCCGTGTGTGTGTGAGAGAGAGAATTCTTTTCTCATAATGTCCAGTAGATGGCACCACTTCCACAGCAAGGGAGGTGGGGAGGACAGAAACAGCCAGTGTACATTGGTCCCAGATAGAGGTCCTCACATCCCAACCTGCAGAGCAGTGTTCTGCACATCCCCTAGGAGTTGGCTAGAGGTGCAGATTCTTGGGCCCGCTGTGTACCAACCAAATTAGAACCTCTGGGTTGGGGCCCCGACATCCATACTTAAGTAAGTCACTCAGCTGGTTCTATTGTGTGCTAAAACGTAAAAAGTGCTGCTTAAGAGATTATTACAAAAACACAGGTTTGCATGAACATTGGCCAAGTTTTCATGCTGAGGCAATGTAAAACTATACATCATAAATGTTATTTCTTAATGAGTGCAATGCTTTTTGGTCAAAATAGCATGGGTAAACGCCATCAGTACTAATCCTGTTGAGATTATTGTTATTAATCACCTACCATGGACCTACTCCTAACACACATCAACTTATTTAGTCCTCACAACAACAACTCATGCCTGGTCCTCTTATTTCTTGTTTTATAATGAGAAATCAAATGGCCTTCTGTTTCATGGCTGACAAGTAAGAGGACAGACTTCAAAGTCAACTTGGTCTTAATACCTAAACCTTTCCGTTCTTTTTCCATTTCCAGGAAGTGGTATCAGATATAGCAAACAAAACTACAGCATGTTCTGGAGAGAGAGAGAGAGAAAGAGAGAGAGAGAGAGAGAGGGAGAGAGACACGGAGGACATCCAGCAGGCATCTGTCTGTCTCAGTTACTTTCATCTCACAGCTGGGACAAAATACCTGACACCCAAAATTAAGGAAGGAAAGGTTTATGTAGCTCACAGTTAGCGGAAGTTTCAGACCATATTTGGCTGGCTCCGCATGGTGGCACGTGGCGGAGGGCAGCAGTTCGTGGCAGTTGAAAACAGCAAACAACAAAGGGAGAAGCCATGGCTAAAGCAGCTAGCAAGCCTCTCTCCTTTCCTTATATTTTATGCAGATTACGCACCCTAGGGTGGGTGGGTCACTCATGCCCGTAATCCCATCAATGGATTATGAATTGATCACAAACTCTAGAAGCCTGTCCCAGTGACTGCCTGAGGTTTTGGGGGCACAACTAGACACAAGCTATAACAATGTCCTACACAATCTTTAAGAGATATTGAAAATTATTTGGTATTTACTGAAATTTGATTTGCCTGCATAGCCTATCATTTACCTGTCCACCCTAATGCCTCTATCAGTTTGTAGTCCAGCTGATTAAAGAATATAATTCTAGTGGCTGGGAGACAGCTCAGTAGAATAAGAGCTTGCTTGGCAAGTACAAGGTCCTGAGCTCAATCCCCAGTACTGCCAAATAAAATAAATAATAAAATGCTAGGGAAAGGTCTTCTGAAAAGGCCTTGAGGGGTAGGCCTCCACATGGGACACTTGAACACCACCTTCTGATGGTGATATATGAGCCTGTTAAGGACACAGCGGGCTACGATGCGCACCATCCATGCCCTCAGCGCAGCACCAGGTACCACATTTGAGGTTACTTCCAGAAGCGAGATTCTATAATTCCCCAGCAAAGATAACAGCGACACAGTTTATTGGCTTACTTTCTTTTTTGCTATTGTTTGCAATCTTAATATAAATCTGGAGGAAGCAATAAAACTACTGAAAATTCACTGAATATGCAATTTATAGATTTTTTTTACATATGATTATGTTATTAAAGGTAGGGTTACAAGTAAAATTTTGTAATTAGTAAGCTGTCACAGCATGCTTTTAATACAGGTATTGGATTTCAAATCTTCAAGTCAGCAGCAGAATACTCTCAGCAGAAACAATGTTATTTGTGAATGAAAATATATTCTTGTCCATAACATTAAATATGAGATACAGAGAAAATAGTTTCCCAAATTACACATGTACTTGCTCATTCGACATTTGTTGAACACCTGGGAGAGATAAAAGCTCTTCTCTCATTATGACAGATATGTACAATTCACATGGGATGTTATAGCATCCATTTATGTAAAACTTTAAATGATCTGTTCACAGAAGTGATGTCAAGACTGCTTGCTAAAGCAAGAATATCATCCAACAGCTCGTCTTACTGTGCCTGCAAAACTCATTACATCTCAAATAAATGTATGCATCGGCCCATTTAACAGACATGTATTAATTTGCTGTTATGCACCAGGCTTTGAAAGATGGGCTTACATGTAAGAAAAAATGGATAGGGAAACACATTCATTTCCAGTGCCTCAGAGCACTGGCGTAATGCAACTCTCTATGTCAGAACCCTGAAGTGGAAACGTGAGTTGGGCCAGCAGGCCGGTTGTACGGGAAGCCCGGCAGGCAGGCAGGCTGTGGAGGGCTGGTGAGGAAATTCCTGCACCCTCCCACTTGGGCATTGATTATCGAATTTGGCTATAATTAAAGAAAACACATATTTCATATGTCTGGTTTTGAATAGCTCAAAATCTATCTTCTTGGGTAAATATTTATTGCATTGTTTTTTGCTTTTGATCTCTTACTTTAAGTTGTACGTACGTAGAAGAAAAGTACTTTTAAATGTTATTTATGGCATGTAAGAAGTTTGGGGTTTCCAAACTATCAGCCATGGAAGTGTGATGCTACAATTTTGTAAATCGTTAAGTTCAAAAATACCTGTGTAACAATGTGTATTTGTTTTTTGTTTGTTTGTTTGTTTTTACATTCTGTAGGGGTTTTGAAGTTTAGAATATCAAAAACTGATGGAAGATACCTGTTTCATGTTATGTCTAAGGCGTTGGATACTAAGCAAAAATCTCCCCCCCCCTGTCTCTCTCTGTCTGTCTCTGTCTCTGTCTCTGTCTCTGTCTCTGTCTCTCTCTCTCTCTCTCTCTCTCTCTCTGTATCAGGCCTTCAGATGTGACCACAATGGAAAGAGATTTATATACTCAGGTGTTATTTTTTCTTTCATAAATCCTTAAAAACAGCCTACATTTTATGTGCTGAAAAAATGTACATTACATCTCTCCTCTAAATTTTCAGGGTTATTGAAAAGTAACTCATTCTTCAATCACTAGTCCAAGCTCAAGCACTTGAATGATACCTCGGGGACCTACCCTTCCTTTTGTCCTGAGCATAAGACCTGTGGGGCAGGGCTGAGTCAGTAGTCTGCCCCACCAGGAGCAGTAGGCAGCAGCAGCTCTAGCTTATGCTAGGCCACGGGGGCCTTTGCAGCTGATTTGTGCTGTGTTGTCCAGCATCATTACAGTGTTCTTTGTCTTAGCCATTATATGGAAGAATTCAAGGCTATCTTCCTAAAAAAAATGAGAACCTAGGGATAAATTGCATCATGTAGCAAGGATTAACCACCAGATACTTAATCACAGTGTTACTTTACTCCAGGGCTGAACCTTGACTTGATACTAGATATTTGACATCTTATTTTTATATGCCTACAATAAAAATATGTGTGATGATTTTCATTTGATAGATAAAAACAAAATGTAAAGTTAGACACCTAAAGAATAGTGAGGAATCCCTAAACCTGATCTGTCTAAGCAAAGCCTGTTCCACATTCACAAAGTTATCCCACTTTCCTTCTGTGATGGTTAATTTTAGGTGTTCACTTGACTGGATTCAGGATATGTGGATCGCTGATAGCACATCATTTCTCTGTGGGTCTGTTCTGGTGTCTCCAGAGGACAATGGCCTGGACAGTGTGCACTGAGCAGGGAAGACCTGCCCTC
>PVJA010044675.1:0-16061 GCA_004027025.1 Myocastor coypus | reverse complement strand
TCTGGTGAGGATTTTCTATTTTTATTTATTTTGCAAATGGGCATACTGCCGCATGTTTGTTTACTGATGAGAATGATTTAGTGCAACAGTGATGACATAAGAGGGTCAGAGCAAATCCCAAACAAATAGCGCAGTACATCAAGGCTCTCAGATTCCAGGGCACATGCTCCATCCACCTGTTCCCGTGGAGTTTGTTTAAAAAAAAACAACCACTGGTAACCACCTGAGATTTAGAGAAGGCAGGTGGCCAGGACAGGCAATCCACGTACTCAGATGCCTACATTTCTCTTGTAAATTATTGCTTTATTATAGCATGACATTTAGCAACAGGATTTTAGACTTTGTTTTTAGTTATGCTCTTCAACCTTTTTTAAAAAATCCAGAACAAGAAAAAGAATAGAGTGGATCATTCAGCTTTCAATAGTGACACCTAGTGCCACAGAACAGTAGTACAATGCCTGAAAAAAATTCCTTGTTGAGCCAACTTTTCTTTTTTCTTTTTCTTCCTTTCAGGTGATGGTACCCAGGACTGATCCTTTGTAATAAATAAACATCCTTCAAGGCTGTTAGGGTCATCTGAGGATGAAGGTCCCCAGGGAGTTAAGAAAGCCATTTTCTTGGTTAGGAGAGTGGAAGGTTGCAATTTAATTTGAATCATAAGGATAAATTATTCATCTCCTACTCTGATTGTTCTTCTTGTACTTTAAGGGTTGGGTTCTCTCCTGGCATGAATTTGCTCTTTTTTTTTTCATACTGGGAATTGAACTCAGGGCCTTGCACTTGCCAGGCAGGTGCTGTGCCACTGAGCTATATTCCCAGCCCTGAATTTACTGTTACATTCAATTCTTCTGATAGGTTAACTCAGGCAAAGGTCAGAATGGAGTTTGGCCACCAGAGAATTTCACCTGGTGAGTTAAACAATAGGAAAGGGCAATTTATTGAGAGTGTTCAATTCCAGTGAATTTTGGTTACCTCTTATTTTATAGCTTCCCCTAAGACACATAAAGGAGTATCACAGTCAATTATAAAGCCCCCTTTAAATTTCATCTTTTCTGCCAATGACTTGATGCTAGAAAATGTCTGAAAGAATCCATAATTCCTCGATGGAATAAGTCAGCTGATCCTGTCACATCCAGTGACACCTCATATTTTTGGTCTTTATTTGAAAACACAGAAGGGATGAGCTATGCCAACCGAATAAAAATATTCAAAATAATAAAGGGGAATTCACACAGTCGAAAAAAAATGTTTCTGCCTTGAAGTATTAACCAAAATATCATTAAAGGTCATGAGACATATGGGAATATTGCAGGGATTAGAAAAATAAATAAAATTTATGGCCTGGACTTACAAATCAACTTCTCAGTTGGATTCCGGGATAAATAAAACATGAAGCCAAGAGTCAGAATTTGAATTTTCAAATTCTTTGGGAAAATAGAATTCCTTGTAACCTACTCTAACCTGGTATATATTTTTGCATTGATTTCATACTCAGGTTGGTTTGATGTCTAGGAAAATATATACTGTATTGGAAATGGGGTATGGCTAGACTCTACAAGACCACCCTCTAGAGTATCTGATTCCAATGATATGGAAGCCATTTTTTAACTTTGAAAATTATAGGTTTATATCAGCAAAATTTTGGCTTTTCATTCTCTGAAATGAGTTGACACAAAAATGAATAAAAAGAAAGCGTGTAATAACCAGACTGCTTTGGCAATTGCTATGGTTCTTCTCGGTGCTGAGGTTCTATTACATTCTATGCATATGGGATCAGGAAGAACAAAAGCAAAGCTTCTCGTCTCATATACTTTTAAAAATGTGATAAAATGTGCATAAAATACACCATGTTAATCTTCTCTAAAGGATGAAATGAAAACTGTGAGAAAATACAATTGGCCCAGGAAAGAGAGCTATCTTAGATATGTCTCTGTCAGAAAGTGACTGCCTCATTATTAATGTGCCACTGAATTTTCCCATTAGCCAGCCCATTTTCACAATGGGTAACAAAGAACATTAGTAAGCTGCTCCACTTGATTCCAGAGCAGGGGTTACCCTATTTCCCACTGCCACTGTTGGAAACTACAAAACATTAACTTGAAAAGCAAAGTCAGTCACAAGATTCCTTATCATTCCCATGTTAGCTGTGAATGTAGATAAGCGGGGAGCAAACCAGAGCTGGCAAGGAGAAGGCATGGAGCGCAGGCTGCCTTCCAGGGCCTTGGCTTTGGGCAGCAAGGGGAGTGGGCAGGAGCCACTAGCTTAACACTGGCCAATTTTTAGTCATTTGTCTAACACAAGGCAGAAAACATGTGGGTGGTTTTATAACAGAGCTCAGCAAGATTATTTCAGCCAAAAGGAATTAAAAAAAAAAAAAAAAAAAAAAAAAAAGCATTCTTTTCATAGGTTGGCTATTTAAATGGCCTGCTGGTGGCAGACACAGGGCTGTTCTTGGTTGGAGGCCAACAGGCTTGGAAGCTTGGCCACTTGGGCCTGACCTCCCAAGGAGAGCGGAGGGCACGCAGCTGACACCACATCTGTAATCACTCACAGCAGGTGAGCCAGGGAGCACAGTTCCCACAACAGAGTGTGGTTGAGGAGTGTGAGACCTTCAGAACGCCCGGACCTGGGGCACACTACCACCACCCGTCTTGCTGCTCCACTGCTAAGCCAATGAGTATTTTTTGGTCTTTCTGACAGTTGTATCCTTTATAGTGTCGATTTTTGCACTGTTTGAGAAGGTTTATGACTCTAATAAACAGGACCAAGATGTGACAGCCCAAATAAAGCATTTCTTTCTGAGGCCCACATCAGTCCAGCTGTGTGCAACAGGGTGGCTGTGTTCTTTTCCATGTAGTGACAATGACCCGAGTTCTTCCAGGATGTCACCACCCAATGGGCTTGCTCATAAGCTCAGCTCTCTACCCTGTCTGCCTCACAGTGCCAGAGCAAGTATCCAAAGGTGCGCTCCGCTCATGGCCTTGTTTCTGAACTGTATTTCACACAATGTCTGGCTGAGATTTCAGACAATATTAACGCTGTCTAATTATATAGAAAAATGCTTATGAAATAGGATAACATATTAGGTGCTTTTCTTCAAAATGTTCTTTTCTAATCAAAATTTTAAAAAAAAATTAGTAACAAAAGAAAGATCCCCCTGAAAATATCGTGTGTGTGTATATGTGTGTGTGTGTGTGTGTGTGTGTGTGTGTGTGTGTGTGTGGTCCTGATAGTGGAACTCACAGTATTCTCACTGAGCTACACCCTAGCACTCTTTTTTCTTATTTTGAGAATGTCTCACTAAGTAGCCAGTTTGTCCAGCCTGGATTTGAACTTGCAGTCCTCCTGTCTGAGCTTCTCAGAGTGCTAAGGGTAGAAAGATACTCCACTACACCTGGCTTAAAAGTACTTTCTTAGCTTAGCTCCAGTTTTCTTTTAAATTATTTGCTACAGAATCTAGCTACATAGCTCTGACTCATAGTGATCCTCCTGTCTCAGCTTCCACAGCACTGGAATTACAAGTTCATACCACAACATCTTGTTTCAGGGCTGACACAGCATATGGTACTGTAAGGGGCAAATGCTCTCTTTAAAAATGTAAGGGACGAATGCTCTCTTTGTTCCTTTCCAGGAGCAGAGCCATCTGTCCCTTGACTCCCAGTGTGCTGGGAGATGAGATAATACAGTTGTAGGTAGCCCAAGTTAGCTAAGAGTCAAGGCGAAGTCTGCCTCTCCTTTGCTCAGGAGTTTCTTTGATCAAGAGATCTATAAAATATGCCTTCCCTGACCATATTAGAGAGTTCCCCTCATCACCTGGCCTTCGGCTTCCGCTTGATTATTCCCCCCAATAATTATAACGAGCCATTTAAACTAACCAATGCTATTTGTTTCTATACCTGTGCCCACGTGGACCCTTCCTCCCTTTGTTCTATATACTTATAAACCCCGACCCTGCTCAACTCAGGGCTCTTTGTTCCTGCGTATATATCGAGCCCCATACATAGACAAATAAACCCCTTGCTGATTACATGAAAAGGCGTCTGTTGGTGTCTTCCTTGCGTGGCGGGCGTCCCAACCCTAACAGTACCAAGGATCAAACCTGGGTCCTTGTGTTTGCCAGGCAGGCACTTAGACTGATGAACTATCTCCCCAGCTCTAGCTCTTCAAAAATCCTCTGCTTCATCCTATGGAAGTTATACATGGGTTAATTGAAAGATAGGATGAGTGTTTCATTTTACAAAAATTTGGGCTGTGGAGATAGCTCGGTACACAAGTGCTTTCCTGGCAAGTGCAAGGTCCTGCGTTCAATCCCTGGTACCACAAAAAAAAAAAAAAAAAAAAAAGTTTACTACAATAAAAGACACATTGTATACTCCATGCAAAAGAAACCCAGAAAAAGCAGGGGTTACTCTTTTGTTTGTAGACAATGTGAACTTCAAACCAAGTATGATCAAGGCCACCACATATTTGTTAGGGAAAAACTTTGACAGGAGGAGTTAGCAGTCATAAACATATATGCACCAGATATGGGAGCACCAACTATGTAAGACAAACATTAATAGACATGAAAAATAAAATAAATAACACAATTGTCATAAAGGACATTAACACCCCACTGTCACAAGCTGATAGATCAACCAGACCCAAAAAAAAAAAAAAAAATCAGCAAAGAGCTATAAGGACTGAAGCAAACCTGTGAGCAAATGGACTTAGATATTTAAAGAGTGTCCTACCAAACAACATTGGAATACACATTCTTCTCAGCTACACACAGGACGTTCTCTAAAACAGACCACTTACTAGTCCACAAAAATGCTGAAGTAAGTGAAAAGAAAATGAAATTATTTCATGTGTACTATTGATAATAATGCAATAAAATTGAAAATTAATGATAAACTGCAAGAACTCTGTAAACACATGGAAATTAAAGAATACCTTCCTGAACAATCAGTGGGTCACAAATGAAATGAGAGAAGAAATTAAACAATGTCTCAATTAGGCATAAATTCAGATACAGTATGCTGAAACCTGTGGGATATAGTAAAAGTAGCCCTAAGAGGAAAATTTGTAGCAGTAAATGCTTACATCAGGCTGGGGAGATAGCTCAGTTGTGTAAGTGCTTGCCTGGAAAGCACAAGGTCATGAGTTCGATCCCCAGTACAAAGAAAATAAAAGCTTACATCAGAAAAATAGAACAAGCACAAATAAACAGCCTAATGTTGCACTTCAAGATTGTAGCAAAAGAAGAGCAAGTCAAGTCTGAAGCCCAGAGAAGGGAAGAAATTATAAAAATCAGAGCAGAATTAATGCAATGAAGACTAAGGAAATAATACAATAATAAATTGAAGAGTTGGTTCTTTGAAAGAGCAAATAAGATTGGTAAATCCTTAGCCAAGTTTATCAAAAACAGGAGAGAAAAGACTTAAATTCACCCAGTAAGGAATCAATCAAAAGAGTGAAGTCACTGCAGATACTGTGAAAATTCATAAGATCCCCAATACTTGCTTTGAAAATCTTTACTCTTATGCAAAACAAAGAAAAAATGCACATAGTGTCAAATACGTACGAATTACCAAAGCTGAATCAAGAAGATACAAAAATCCTGAATAACCCAATATCCATCAATGAAATTTAAAATGTAATTAAAAGCTTACCAACAAAGAAAATTTCAAGTCTTGATGGATTCACTGCTGAACTCTACAAGAAATTTAGAGAAGATTTATCACCAATACATGTCAAACTCTTCAATTAAATTGAAAGGAAAGAAAGACTCCCAGGACCAGGGAGATAGCTCAGTGGAATAAGCACTTGCCTGGTAAGTGTAAGGTCCTGAGTTCAATCCCTGGTGCCACCAAAAAAAAAAAGAAAAACCCAAAACAAAACAAAACAAAAAAATACACCCTAACTCATTTCTGGAGGCCAGTATTACCCTTTTACCAAAATCAGACAAAGACCCAACCAATTAAGAGGACTACTGGTTAACCTCCCTCATAAACATACATGAAAAAAAAAATCCTCAATAAGATGCTAGCAAACTGAAAGCAACAAATTATCAAGATTATATACCATGACCAAGTTAGATTCATCCCAGGAAGACAGGGATGGTTTAATGCATGCAAATCAATAAAAGTAATATAACACATAAACTGAGTCACATTTTTAAAAATCACATGATCATCTCAATAGATGCCCTTGGCAAAATCCAACACTCATTCATGATAAAACCATACTACTAGCATGCCCCTCCTAACTAGAGAAAATATTTCTAAATTTAGTTGAAATCAGAAGAGACCTAGAATAGCAAAGGTAATCTTGGACAAAAAAGGCAAGTCGGGAGATATCACAATGCCTGACTTGTAATTCTACTACAAAGCTACTGCAATAAAATCAGCATTTTATTAGCATAAAAGCAGACATGAGGACCACTAAAACAGATTAGAACAGATGGTCTTTACCTTAATCAGATAAAAGCCAAACCAACAGCCAATATCATGCTAAATGAGCAGAAACTGAAAGCCTTCACTTTAAAATTAGAAATGAGACAAAGATGTCCACTGTCACAGCTGCTATTCAATATAGTCCCCAAAGAATTAGCCAGAGCAATTAGACAAGAGGAAAAATAAGAGGAATAAGGATAGGAAAGGGAGAGGTTAAATTATCATTATTTGTAGATGGCACAATATTGTACAAAGAAGACCCCAAAATCCACCAAAAGACTTCCAGATTTAACATACAAGCTCAATATCATATCTGGATATAAAGTCAACGTTCAATCTTCAATGACATTCTTGTACACAAAAAACAAAATGAGAGAGAAATTAGAGAAATCACACCCCTCACAATAGCATCCCCGCAAAATGAAATACTTAGGAATCAATCTAACAAAGGAAGAAAAAGGTCTATATTAGAAATTATAGTACTCTGAAAAAGGAGATCAAAGAGGATATGAAAAAAAAAAAGGAATGATATTCTTTGCTCATGGATAGGAACAGCTAACATAGTAAAAATAGTCATACTCCCAAAACTGTTATACAGATTTAATGCAATCCTGATCAAAATACTACTAGCATGCCCCTCCTAATTTGAGAAAATATTCCTAAATTTAGCTGGAATCAGAAGAGACCTAGAATAGCAAAGGCAATCTTGGACAAGAAAGGCAAGTCAGGAGATATCACAATGCCTGACTTGTAATTCTACTACAAAGCTACTGCGATAAAATTAGCATTTTATTGGCATAAAAACAGACTTGAGGACCAGTATAACAGATTAGAAGGTTCAGACACAATGACAAGCACACTATTTTATCTTTTGACAAAGTCTCAAGTCTATTTTTTTATAGTTAATTAGTACTCCATTATATAAAAATATATCTTTTTATCTAAGCCTTAGTTGATGGGCATTTTAGTTGTTTCCAAGACTTAGCTATTATACATTGTGCTTCTATAAACAAGGACACACATATGTCACTATGGTATTATTTTTTTTAATTGTTCTGGGACGACATCCAGAAGAAGAATAGCTGAGTAGAATAGTAGTCTAAAACTTAACAGCCTTAAGTATGCTCTTGCTTATTTCTTGATGGTAGCCATTCTTTCTGGGGTGAGATAAAATCTTTGTTGTTTTAATTTGCATCTGTAGAATGACCAAGAATGTTGAACATTTTTCATATATTTATTTGCCATATGTATTTCTTCCCCTGAGAAATGCATGCTTCATCTCAGATGTTCATTTTTTGATTGGTTCTTTGAATTGGGGGAATATGAATTTTTTCAATTATTTTTACACTTTAAATAGAATTGGCTAAATACTATTGATGAGATCAGAGAATTCCAGGGCTGAAAGCAAGAGAGATGAGGTTCTATCTTCCTGGGTTGCTTCAGCACTAGCTGGTGTAAAAGGTGAGACAGGAAAGTATGACCACCTGGGAGATAGCTTGCTGGTCTAAGGATCCCCCTGGTAGACACAAGGATGTGAGTTCAATCCCCATCATTGTATGCCATAACAACTCAGGAAGCTAGCCGTGAAACTGGGCATGGTGGTGTACACCTGCAATCCCAGTGCTGGGGAGAGCTGAGACAAGAGGATCACTATTAAAAAAAAAAAAAAGAGGATCACTACGAGACCAAGTTGCATAGTGAGAGTTGCAAAGGGTATTAAATGATAGTGAGACCCTATGTCAAATAAATAAAATAATAAAATAATGCTTTTAAAATAAAAATGTTCATAAAGAATGATAAACTAGAAGAGTTCATATATAAGTGGATATATCTTGAACATATACTCATAAGTGAAATAAACCAGACCTACATGTGTAAATATCGTATAGTCTCCCTACTGTAAGAACTCAAAAGAAGAAGTAAAAATGGAAAGGCATAACACAGCTGAATGGAAATCAAGGACTTAAGTGTTAAACAACGAAGTGACTACAAACAGAAAAGACAGGAAACATGGCAGGAGCAAAACCATGCACTTATATACACAGGATGAATTAGATAATGGTCCAAAGAACCACCAAAATATTCTTCAGACTGAGGATAGCAATGGGGGTAACATTAAAATTATGCTTGGGATGCCTGTTATTCTTTTTTTTTTTTAGCATTTTTAAATTTTTTTTCTTGTTTCAGAACTTTTGTTTGTTTATTTATTTATTTTTATGGCCGGCTCAGCCTGCAATGAGGGCAGGGCTGGCACAGCATATGGTGCTGGGGATCGAACCGCGGTCCCTGCAGCCGCCCAAGCTTTCCTAAGCAGGCGCTTTAGACCACTGAGCCATCCTGCCAGGCCCCATGCCTGTCATTCTTGTCTTTTAGATTTGTGCTGCTTCTAATGTAATTTCAGTTACTGCCATACTCTCTTTTTCAAGGAAATTACTGGTTTACAAGAAACAAAAAAGGGTATTAAATGAGAGTAAGAGACTGGGAAAAATACCATAGGATTGACCAGCTAAAATTTTGTGTATATTTAGATTTCTAAATGTACATGTAAAAATGTGTAACTGCTTTTATCCCATTGTATAGGAATTTATTAGAATATCAGTGATTGATGGAAAATACCAATTCCAAGTGTAAGATGTTTAATATTAAGAAAAACTGATGTTATAGAGTATAACATATGTTATAGAGTAATAGTATCATGAAGCTTCTCTTCCAGAGGATTAAGAATGTAAGTTTACAGACCAAAAATTAGAGAAAAAGAAGGGCCACAAGGATTGCCAATGTTTTGGCCCTAGCCCTTCAAGATCAGTGAGGACACAGGACACAGGAGAACATATGCTGTAATATTCTATATCTTAGTGGTTTCCCAAATTTTCTGTTCAAGGAGATTATGGGACCACAGAGAAAAAGGATTGATGATATATATTGTGCCTAAGGAAAGTCACCTAGAGAGAAAACATTTTCTTGGGCTTTCACAAAGAGCAAACTGGTCAAGCAATGGCCGTGACTCATCCAGATAGCTGACACTGACAATTCTACAAAGCACTGCACATGGTTTCAAAGTAAATGGAGGGGATTTGACTGACCTTGGGAGATACAAAAGTTCCATGTTTGTTATACAAGTCTTGCTTTAACTTGCCCTTAACCACCCAGCAAAAAAGTTTAACCACAAGGCATAAAACATAAAGCTAGATTAGTATGCTGAGCTCTAAAAGGTCAACAGCTTCTGACATTGTCAGTTCTGTCGATAACCCACTGTAATTATGGAATACTGGACCATGTATACAACTACTTTCTCTTAGTGCAATGAGAAGAACTTTTTTTTACTAACATTGATTAGAAAAATTATCATGTCTACATCTTGTGCTCTATATAGCTACTATGAGGACAACAATATGCATTGTATCAATTATTGGGAATGTACTACTAATGTGTTTTTGAAAATGTTACATTGTTCTTATTAAAAGAAAAAAAATAAAGATATTCTTTTTTTTTTTTTTTTTCCAAAGGGACTTTTTTTGGTCTTTTTACTATTTTGTTTTTTGGTACCGGGAATCGAACTCTGAGCCTTGCGCTTGCTAGGCAGGCGCTGCGCCACTGAGCTACATCCCTGGCCCAAGATATTCATTTTTTTAATGAAAGGATGCATCACAGGGGCACAAAGCTATTTGCTATGGGAGAGGAGCGCAGAGCAGCTCCAGGCAGTGTGTCCTCAGGGTCTTTCCTACTGCATGGTAGCATCTTTTTCCCCTCCTACCTCTAGGTTGAGAGCTTCTCATACCTCTACCGGTGTTCCTGATTTATTCTTATCTCCCTTCCCCAGATCTTTGTAAAGCTGCTATTCTGAAAGTTCAGTTTTGATCCTGCAACCTTAGGGCAGTCATGTGACCTTCTTGAAGAAGTATCTTTTTCTCCCCAAACTTTAATATTTAATTTCCAATGTGCATGTGTTGTACTGGCTCATATGGAAAGATTCTTTTGGGGCTAAAGCTTTATTTACTGAAGAGGAAACAGGTGGCTAAAGAAGGGTAGTGCAACATGGATTGCCCCAACGGCCCAGACTTAGTGGGACCCCATGCAGATGTCACAGGAAACCAGGCACCAGGGCATAGGTATATGTCCTGGACTGAATGGTGCTCAGGAAAATGGGGGGGACATTTTAAGAACAAAAAATCTTAGTGATCAGATGGTTAAGATAAAGAAAGGACAGAGATAAATCCACAACGACTTTAAAGTTCTAAGTTCAATAATTGAAAGATCATTGTTAGAACCAAGACCCCTACAGGACTAGTCAGGAGATCCTAGCCCTCTTCATGAGTCTAGAACCTGGACTTTTGGACAGACATAGAGAAAACAGGGACATTGTAGTCATTCGTGGAATATGAGAATATAGGAGGAAGAAATGACTGAATGTGAAGTAGCAGGGGCCTGAACCTGAGACTGAGCCATATAAAATAATCAGTTGATGGAGCTAAGAGTTGTTCATTCTTGTGACCTTCTTTCCTGTCCAATAACATCATGCCACAAACTGGGTAATTACAAGGAAGTTTATTTGGGCTTCCAGCTCTGGTCCTAGCTCAACAGACCACATCTGATTATTCTTTCTTGTCAACAGAGTCCTGAGATTGCATAGGATACCACACAGTGGGAGGCAGGGAGCACCTGTGTGTATTCTCCCTATTCTTATAAAGCCACCAGAACTCAGTCAAGGTCTGGTGATGGTATCATGCAATCCTAATCACTTTACAGAGACCCCCAACTCTCTACATCATAACTGGACTAAGTTGCTACCTAAATACCTCACTGTGGGGATTAAAACCTCATTGATATGAGCTTCAGAGGGGTCAAGCTGTGTTTACATCACAATATTCTTTCTGCCAAGGCTTTATAAGCATTTATTATGTATGAAATATTAGTTGAGTAAGAGATAAAGTTGTTAGCTGAGGAAATTTTTGGATAACAGTAAGAAACCAGGAAAAGAATCTTAGTAATTGCTCTGTGTTACAGATTGGGCTAAGAAAGAGTGGTCAGTAGAGAAAATCTTGTAGGTGATTAAAGAAACGGAAAAATAAAAAAGAAGCTAAAGGAGGTACTGAAAGAAAAATGCCCATATTGCTAAGGCCACAAACTTCAACTGGGGAAGAAGTGTGGAAGGGATCCACCGTAGGAGCTCTCATCTTTAAGGAAGACTTGAACACCCTCTGCTAATTCTTTCATGATATTCTTGGTAAAATGGGAAGCTTTGTGAGAACAAAGCATTTTACAAGCTTCTGTAATACAGTATCATATATGTTGATAGATAAAAAATTTCAGATAGCCGGGTGTGCTGGCACACACCTGTAATCCCAGCACTTGGGAGGCTGAGGCAGGAGGGTCAGTGTGAGTTCAAGACCAGCCTAGGCTACAAAAGTGAGCTCAAGGACAGCCTGAACTTCATAGTGAGACCCTGTCTTGAAAAGATAAAAAACAATTAAGATAAAGAAGTCACTAGTCATCTAAAGAGAGACCTTACAAAGTAAAACCATCAACAGAAATTTCAAATCTAAAATTATGAATTAAAATATCTGTCAAGTGACAGCTGTCATAACATTTTTGTTATTTTCTAAAAAATCATCATCTTTTCTTAGGGCAGTCACAGCTGTGGCAAATAAAATTAACTACGTGGAAAGCTGAAACTGCCACGTGACCCTGAGACTCTACTTTGTGATTTGTCGGAAATGGAGAAGCTTCCGCTTTCCAGGACAGATCTTTCATTATTATCATTATTTATGAAATGAGACTGGACCTTGAGGTTCTGTCTGAGCCAGATACTGGCCAGAAGGATGCTACTGTCTTGTGCTTCCTGACAAATCATAGGGCTGAGCGGTATTCCAACGGCACCTGCAGGCGCCTGCGCACTTCTCCCTCTGCTTGAGGTGTGACCTATAATCCAAATCACCCACAGCATCTGAGTCCGAGCAGGGTGAGGGGGGCAAGTCAGTAAACGTGTCCCACTAAGGCCGCCAAGCACTTGCTAATGTAAAAAGGTGACTGTTAAGAAAAAGAGAGAGCTTATCCTTTATGTTGTTTTACTTGTTGCAAAAAAATATGAAATAAAATGTGTGGTCATAACTTTTAGAGACAATGATAATGAGAGATTTTAGTAGAAATATAAAAACTTGAGCAGTACAATATTTATATAGAAAACATTTTATAGAAAAATTGTAAATGTCATAAGTACTCTTCTATGTTCCAGTTCCTTAGTCTGCATTGCAATGAAGGCACACACAGATAAAACAATACTGCACTGGAAAAATGTGGATCTTCCTGAAGTCTTATAATGTAACATATACTATATACATATTAAATAAAGCTGTATGTTAATATAATTGTATGTATACTAATTATTCCTGTTACTTATATTCAGTATAAATGTTATTGCATATTGAATATAAATAACATTTTCTGCTAGGTGTGGTGGTGCATGCCTGTAACCCCAGCACTTAAGAGGCTGAGGCAAGAGGATCAGTGCAAATTTGAGACCAGCCTGGGCTACAAAAGTGAGCTCAAGGCCAGCTTGAACTGCATAGCAAGACCCTGTCTCGAAAAGACAAATAATAATAATAATAATAATAATAATAATAGATAAAAATTTCTACTGTTTAAATTATATAAAGAATAATATCAATTCGGTATATCAATTACTGATATGTGATCAGGATCTATATTTACTCAGCTTACCAAAAATTTAGTTTAAGGGGAGAAATGTTAAAATAGATACAAATATATCTTTAATACCTGACGTTCATGCGTAACATTCAAAAAAACGCTGGTTTTATCCATGGTCTGATGCAGAACCAAACCTTTCCCTTATGTCTCATCTGTGGATTTGTGCACCACAATCTTGCACAAGTCATTTTCATAATGAATCTTTTGTGGGTTCCAGTTTCTGTTCTTAAAGTAAGATGCAGGACTGAAAGATACCTTGAAATAATCTGATCACGAAAGCTTTATAAAGTTTTCTACCCTCTCCAAAAATTTAGACTCCATTTGATCATCCCCAACGTAGTTTTAGTCATTCTGTTTTAGCATTATAGGATGGAATTCTATTCCAAAATAATAATAAAAAATGGAAAAGTCATCACAAGATATACATCACTATCCATAATATAAAGCAAAATTCATGCAGCCTAAGAAGAAAGTAGCATATATCTATGCAAAAAACACATATGGTCATTAAGGGTTTTCATCATTTTTAGTGTATAATATACAATAATTTAAATAATAGTATATGTATAATTGTATATTTTTCATTTGTTTTACAATGAACACTTTCTACTTTTTGTTTTTATTTGTCATAAATATAAAATATTAATAGTAAAATAGTGTCTTTTTGTTTAGCATTTGTTAACTTGTAAAAGACTTTCACAAACTATGCCATATGTAGAAATGTAGTAGTCTTGTGTGATAAGCAAGGTAGGCAATACTAGTCATAATATAGAGAAGAAACTGAGGCTGAATTATTTTTCAGCGTCACACGAAGTGTCCTTGCATGACACATTAAAAGTAGTCTTCAAATGTCCACGAAAAATTCAGTCCGTACATTCATTGTGATTAAATCCATGAAGCCATGAAGTCATTTGGGCTACCATCAAACAAATAATGGAAAAATCTTATTAATAACTACTGATTTCAGTTGTAAGGATTTTATGAACAAAAACAACTTTTTGAGGGAGGCAGTGCTAGGGATAAAACCCAGGCCTCATTGCTCTACCACTGAACTACATTCCCAGCCAAGGACAGTAAAATTTTAATAAATGGGTCAAAATTTTTGGGTTCTTACCTGACTAATTTTACTCAATATTCACAGTTTTACATTATAGGCATAATTCTTCCCATTTGAGAGTTCAAAAAGCTGAAGTTCAGGTGGCTTAGACAATTATCCAAGGTTATACAGCTACTAAGTAGTGGTTGGGACTGATGCTAGGTCTTTTGACTTCAAGATCAAAGATGAATCTGCTAGGTTTGTTTGTTCGTTTGTGTTCAAGATTAACCTGCTACCTCTTCCTTGGCTTTTCCAGCCCTATAGCTTCTCTTCTTCCAGACAAAATGCTAACTTGTGGCCATCCATTATCAGACCTTACTACTCCCTCTGTGCAACAACTCCCACATCACAGTCATGGGCTGAGCATCTACCATGGCTTTGGAATTGGGAAAATCCCAACACAGAGAACTGAGACAGCCCTCCCTGGGTACCCAACCAATGGCTTCAAAAATGACCACAGGTTTTCTCATGGTACTTGGCCTTAGAGGATTTATTCATTCACTTTTTTTTTTTTCAGGATCTTCTGCACTGGGGCCTCACCTGTGGCTACACATCAAGACTTAAAATTTTTAAGTGTTTTAATCACAACTGAAAATAATTCACTGATTATAAAATTATTAACCTATAATTATATGTAAAGCTTAATGGATTAATTGAGTTATGAAAGAGATTTTGCTCATAAATGTAACTATTTTTTAATAAAGAACTTTATTTATGTTATGGCCAGCTCAGCCTGCCGCCGGGAGTAGGGCTGGCACAGCATGTGGTGCCGGGGATTGAAATGTGGTCCCTGCAGTTGCCTAAGCTTGCCTAAGCAAGTGTTTTAGACCCCTGAGCCATCTCGCTGGCCCATAAATGTAACTCTTACTCTAGAAGCAGGGAGTAGCTTGGTAGCCACCAGAGGCTGAGGTGTGGAAGTGGGTTGGGGAGATGTTGAAAAAGACTGAAAAGCTGAAGAAGATGTGGTCCTTTTCTTTTTAAGGGCCAACAAAAGCTTTCATACATTCTTTCTACTCATACCTATTAGCTAGAACATAGTCACACAACACCTAGTTACATGGATGGCTGAGAAATGTAACCTTTAGCAGGCATCCATGACCCCACTTGTACTGGTCAGCTTTCCATTACTGGAGCAACAAACCTGACACCCACAGTTTAGATTTATTTTGGGTCATGGTTTCACAGAATTCAGCTGTGGTTGGCTGGCTGCAAAGCAGAAATATGGCAGATGAGCATGGCTGAGGAAAGCTAATTGTCTCAGTTACTTTGCTCTCATTGCTGGGACAAAATACTCAACACCCAAAATTAAGGAAGGACAACTCACAGTTTCAGTCCTTATTCAGCTGGCTCTAAGGCAGAATGACACATGGAAGAGGACAGTAGCTTATGGTAGCACAAAACAGCAAAATATCAAGAGCCAAAAGGGAAGAGCACTGGCAGAGAGCAGCTGTTTATGGCAGCAGCAAAAAGCAAAAAGAGCAAAGGGAAGGGCAGCAGCCTTGGCCTCTAGCTAGCCCCTCACAACTCCTTATCCCCAGGGTGGGTACGGCACCCACAATAATCAATCACAAACTCTAGAAGCTTCCCTTTGACTGAATGAGGCTTTGGGGGAACAACTAGACACAAACCATAATGCTAACCAACTCATGACATCCAGGAAGGAGGGAGCAGAGAGATATCCCCAAGGGAACATCCTCAGTGACTCACCTTCTCCAGCTGAGCCCTGCATCCTAACAGTCATTCATCTATGAACTCATCAAATTCATTGATAAGGTTAGTATCCCATGATCTACCACCTGCCAAAAGCCTCACCTGTGAACACA
>PVJA010044674.1:5802-16091 GCA_004027025.1 Myocastor coypus | reverse complement strand
CAACAGTTTTAAAAAGTAGATGTTTATTAATAATATCATTAATTCAAGAACAAGCGGGGCTGGCCAGATAGCTCAGTAGATTAAAGCACCTGCTTAGGCAGAAATAGGGACCAGGGTTGGATCCTTAGCATGCTGTGCCAGCCCCGCCCCCAGGGTACAATGAGACCAGTGACTGAGACTGGGTGTGGCAGTGCATGCCTATAATCCCAGTGCTGGGGGAGGGGGGGCCCTGAAAACAGAAGAGTCACTACGTGTACTAAGATCCTGCACTAAATTAAAAAAAAAAAAGGGGGGGGGGCAAAGCAAAAGTTTTCTCTTCCTCCCCCCTTTTTTTGATGTTGGAAATCTAACTCAGGACCTTGTACCTTCCAGGGAGGCACTATGCTACTGAACTGTGATCCCTGGTTTCCTTCAATGTTAAGCAGTAGACAAATACTGTGCCATACACTAGGCCTAGGCCTCTATTATTTTTGTAGTGGTCATTTTCCAGCTTGATGTGATATATCATCTAGAGCAGATGGCTATGTTGAGATATACTTAGTGTGCACACACATGCGCGCACACACACACACATTTAGGTTGGTAAGGAAATACCAGAAGATACCATTATCAAAAATAAAGATGAGCTGGGCGTGGTGGCGCATGCCTGTAATCCCAGCACTCGGGAGGCTGAGGCAGGAGGATCGGTGCAAGTTCGAGACCAGCCTGGGCTACAAAAGTGAGCTCAAGGCCAGCCTGAACTGTACAGTGAGACCCTGTCTCAAAAAGACAAATAAATAAATAAATAAATAAATAAATAAAATAAAGATGGATACATCTGAAGAATGGTTGAAAAAGATGTGGTATTTTCATAAAATTGAATATTACTCAGTTATAAGGAACGATAAACTAGAAGACTTCATATATAAATGGGTATATCTTGAACATACAAGTGAAATAAACCAAACCTACATATGCAAATATCGTATAATCTCCCCAGTGTAAGGACTCAAAAGAAGAAATAAATAAATAAATTTTGGGTGGTACTAGGAATCAATCTCAGGACCTTGGGTTTTCTGCATTTTCAACCTCTATAACTTTTTTTTAAAGAGTGACTTAAATACAAAATGCATTTGGAAGAGTTAAAAAAATTAATGTTTACTGAAAGTGATAATGTTTAATTGTTTGATCAGTCTTACGTACCTATGCCTGTTGAGCTACCCTGATTTGATGATGAAAATATGTAATGCAACCATTGTTAAACTTTTCTTGTTTTGAAATTCTGTACTATATGTATTCTTTCTTGTTACTGTTGTTTTTCCCATCTTTGTTTCTGCAATTTTTGTTCTTTTTTTTTAGAATTTTTAAAATTTTACTTATTTATTTTTTTCTTGTTTCAGAACCTTTATTTGTTTATTCACTCATTTTTATGGCCAGTTCAGCCTGCCACGAGGGCAGGGCTGGTGCAGCATGTGGTGCTGGGGATCGAACCGTGGTCCCTGAAGCCGCCCAAGCTTTCCCAAAGAGGCGCTTTAGACCACTGAGCCATCCTGCCAGGCCCCGCAATTTTTATTCTTTAAAAAAAAAAAAAAAATCTAACCCCCCAAAACAAAAGTTTAACTAAGTGGCATTAAAAGTAAAGCCATATTAATAAAGGCTCAACTTATAAATTAGGCAATTAAGATGTTTATAACAATAACCAGTAATAAAGTAGATTTAAAAAAAAAAAAAAAAAACCCAACTAATATAAATAGTGCAGAAGAAAAATACCCCTTGACCCTAGCCAGTATACTTCAGTTTCCTAGTTGGCCAGGTTCCTGTTCCAGTTTCAGTTGCTTCTGGTCCTTTAGAAATGGTCACTGTGATGAACATTGTGTAAACCAATCCCCAACTGACAAATTATTCTATTTTGCCTCTGGGCTTCCTGCTTGCTTAGCTTGTGGAAGCCCTACGATCAGGGCCTGATATTTTCGGAATGATTCTGATCAGTGCCTATCAATGTAAATAAATCCACCCTTCAAGTAAAAATAAATAAAAGGTACAGGTTTTCTTAGAATATCTCTAGAGCAACTGTGGAAATACTTCTTTGATGGCTGAGGTTCTCAAAACCTCAGGAAATGCACCTCTCAACAGACAAAGCCTCCCTTAGCATCACCAGGGAGGCAAAGGAAAGTAAGAGCCTTAACAGCTGTTTATACAGTTGTAAGATAAAGTGTGGGGATAGGTTGTAAAGGAAAAGCAAGTAAAGCAAGACAAAAGCATTCCAAGTTTGAAAATAAGAGGAGACAGGAGACAGGAAACAGGGCGATCTGTGCAGTGTAAAATGAAAGTTCTCCAAAGGAAGAAAAAAAAAGTTGAAGCATCATTTTTTTAAGTGTTCCTTTGGTGATTTTTCTGATAAACTGTTTACTACATTAAAAGAGATATATAACCTCCAAGAGACAGATCTGTCTCTCAGGGCATCACACGGCAGACGTCAGCACAGCCAACTGTAACAGTGGGTTCATACTGAGGACATACCTGCTTCTGGGTCTGCAGGAATTCTCCACATATACAGGTTGAAGTCATCAGAGCCTGAAAGGATATACTGTTGGGACAAAAAATATGTATTTTTATTTTATAATTGGATATATTACTATCCAATTATAGTACAGAACAATAAGTTACAATAATACCCATATACTGACATTATACATCTGTATCTTTTTATGTGCACAGAGACATAAAAAATAAACATAACAAATGGGCATGTATTTATACAGCACCATACAGCAAATATCCTTATAAAAATACTTGCAAATCAAAAAGTTTGCTGACTCAAAATCAGCAATTATACAAAAAGTTAAAAGTGGGTGAAGGATTTTTTTTTTCAGAACCAGTGATCAAACTTAACACCTTGCACTTGCCAGGCAGGTACTTGTTCCCCTGAGTTATCTCCCTACCTAGCCCTAGTGAAGGATTTAAACCGACATTTCTCCAAAGGTTATACAAATAGTCAAATAGTATAGGGAATGATATCCAGTATCACTAGTTATCAGGGAAATGCATATCAAAACCACAATGAGACACACTGTATATCAGAATGGCATTACCAGAACTGAGACCATCAGCAGTACTGACCAGGGCCAGGCACAGTGGCACATGCCAATAATCCCAGCACTTGGGAAGCTGAGGGAAGAAGATTACCATGACTTTGAAGCTAGTCTGGGCTACACACTAAGCTCAAGGCCAGCCTGAATTATATGAGACCTTGTCTCAAAAAACACCAAAAATCACCCAAGCAAGCAAGCAACCAACCAACCATCTAAATAAACAAGCAAAAACCAACCAAACACAAGCCACAAAAATGAAGGACAAGTACCTATAAGACAAAGTGGGGCCCTGTTACTAGCACATGAAATGGTGTAGCCACTGAAGCAGTAAGAAAAATTCTCAAAAAAATTAACTATATGTTATATAATTCAGAAATTGTAATTCTAGATGTATACCCAAGGACTAAAGGTAAGGATTTTAGGGAACAGTCTACAGGGTGTTCAGGGTCCCACTACTAGACTGGACTCATAGTGATTCACCTGTTTACAGCCTCCCAAGAGCTGGGATTATAGGCATTCAACACCACGTCCAGTCTCAACTGCCTGTCCAGTACAGCAGAAAAGCAAGGATTTTAATAAATATCTGTATATGCTGTACACTCATGTTCATGAGGCTATTTATAATAGTCAAAGGTTGAAAGTAGTGTAACTGGCCACTGACAGATAAAAGGATAAACAAAATGTGGTAAAATATTATTTAGCCTTTAAAAAAAAAATTCAGTCTTGGGGCCTGGCAGGATGGCTCAGTGGTCTAAAGCGCCTGCTTAGGAAAGCTTAGGTGGCTGCAGGGACCATGGTTCGATCCCTGGCTCCACATGTTGCGCCAGCCCTGCCCTCAGGGCAGGCTGAGCCAGCCATAAAAATAAATAAACAAACAAAAGTTCTGAAACAAGAAAAAAAAAATAAAATAAAAAATAAAATAAATTCTTTTAAAACAAAGACCAAGACAAAGCCGGGCGTGGTGGCACACGCCTGTAATCCCAGCACTTGGGAAGCTGAGACAGGAGGACTGGTGTGAGTTCAAGATCAGCCTGGGCTACAAAAGTGGGCTCAAGGCCAGCCTGAACTGCATATAGAGACCCTGTCTCAAAAAGACAAAAAAATAAAATAAAATAAAAAATAAAAGGGAGATTCTAATACATGCTGCACTATAGTTAAGCCTTGAGAAATTATAGTATGTAAAACAAAGAACCACACACAAAAAATACTGTATGAAGTATTTATGAGTAGTAACATTTTATAGAAACAGTAAGTGGAATGATGGCTGCCAAGGCTGGGGCGCAGAGGATACAAAGTGGGTGTGTAATGGGTATAGTCTTTGTTTGAGATAGATCAATAATAGCAATGGCTATGCCACAAGAAGAACATACTTAATGCCATCAAACTGTACATTTTTTTATCATGAACCTTTTTTTTGGTCCTTTTAAATCAGGATTTCACTAAGCAGTTCAGGTTGGCTTTCAACTTACTTTGTAACCCAGGCTAGCCTCAAACTCTCAGTGATCCTTCTGCCTCACCCTCCTAAATGCTGGGATTACAATTGTGTGCCACCATGTCTGGCTTATTAACTTATTTTTGTTTTTGTTTTGTGGGGCTGGGGTTCGAACTCACAATTTAGCACTTGCCAGGCAGGTGCTTGTGCCACGGAGTTAGCTCCCCAACCCCCGGCTTATTAACTTTTAACATTCTCTTTTTGATGCTTGGAATTGATTCCAGGGCCTTGTACATACTACACTCCTAGCCCCTAAGCTATCAATGTTGAAATATTCAAAACAGTAAATCTCAGGTTACTATAATTTAAAAAAAAGTGTAGAAATTATGAAGTAGGGTTTCCCAGAGATTTTTGTTTGACATATGAGGCCAAGCATCCTGAACTTCCCTGCAGCCAACTGATGTCTTTGAGCAGGAAGCCATTGCCAAATTAGCCAAAGTAAAGTCCAAGGCATAACCAATCCTTTTTTATGTGACAGTTCAAATTGCTTGATTTCAAAAAAGTTATTGTGCCAGCTCTATTTTGATGTAGACTCAAAAACATTACCCAACATTGCTTGATGATAGTAAGTAAGCGGATCTGGCAGCTCATGTTTTTAAAAAAATTAACAAGACTTTTACTTAATGTTGAGGTCATGATTACTTTCTGCTTCTTGAACCCATCTGGTTACATCTCTAGCAAAATGAAGGCCTACTGTTTTCCAGAGAAAACATCTTACTTGAAAAGGGCATTGTGAAAAATTTCAGAGAGTAAAAATTCAATATATAGGGGCTGGGGAGATAGCTTAGCAGTCTAAGTGCCTGCTTGGCAAGCCCAAGGATTCAGGTTCAACCCCTGGTACCGCATGCTGTGCTGGTCCTAAAACCCTGAGCACACTGTGCTGGCCACTGAAAACCAGGAGGGCATTATGGTGCATACCTGTAATCCCAGCACTGGAGAGGCAGAGACAGGAGGCTCACTACAAGTTTGAACTGTATAGTGAGATCTTGTACCAAAGGGGAGGGGAAAGGAGGGAAGGGGAGGAAGTACTCTGTGTGTGTGTGTGTGTGTGTGTGTGTGTGTGTGTGTGTGTGTGTGTGTGGTATGTTTGAGATACAGCCTTAATCTGTAGTTCAGACTGGCCTTGAACTCATTTTGTAGCCCAGGCTGCCCTTGAACTTATAGTGATCCTTCTGGCTCAGCCTTCCAAGTGCTGGGACTACAGACGTGCTCACCCATGCCTGATGCTGCAATCATTTAAGTCAATACACTAGCCTTCAAAACATATGTGAAAGCACAATGATGAGGTAAAGGCAGGTATGTTTAAAGATAAAGCAAAGGCTATGTAAAAGGGCTAAGGAAAGCCAGGAATGGTAGCACACACCTCTGGTTGTACTGAGAGGCTGAGGTTGCCTATGCTACATAGTAACTTAGCTAGATCCTCTCTCAAAATTAAAAACAAAACAAAACAAAACATAAGGGCTGGAGGTATAGCTCAGCACAGAGGCCCTGGGTTCAATCCCAGTACTGTCCAAACTCTGCAACACTAACTCTCAGTGATTGGTCCAGGGCACGGTGGAAAAAAAGCAGTGGGCTATTTTCTCACCTGCAAAATGAGAACTATACCAATGTTCCCTGAAGCAATATGATACCTGCAAAGACACAGGAACAACCTGGATTCCTAAGAGCTTATACCACATAGAAAATATTTTTATTTACTTTTATGTGATGGCTAGCTCAGCCAGCCCTGGGGTGGGGCTGGTGCAGCATATTGTGCCGGGGATTGAACAGCAGTCCCTATGGTTGCCTAAGCTTGCCAAAGCAGGTGCTTTAGACTGCTCAGCCATCTTGCCAGCCCTCAAGTAAAAAATATAAAACATGCAGGTATGCAGCATCCATTCCATACGTGGAAGTCAGTGGGTGCCATGAAGAGAAATGAGGAGCCTGGTGATTAACTAAAAATTTAAGAAGAGAAGGATTTGATTACTGAGCCAGCTTCACAGCAAAGTGTAGTATAAAAAGCAAAGGAATAGAAGAGGCAAAGATGGAATAACGGCTATCTGCAGTCTATTTCTGTAACAGGAACAGGAAGCAAGGCTTAGCCTTGTTCTTGCTGTCCTGTTCCTACTCTTCAGGTCTGGCTGCTTTGTATACTCTGCCTGATCTTCAACTGCCAGCATCACAAGTCTGCCTGAGAGTTTTTTCCAGAGCCGTTTAGCCAGCCAAATTCTCTAGGAATGAACGTCACCAGGAGGAGCCCAACTTCTCTGTGCCCAGATAAAACTCAGGCTTGTGTTCCCTCAAGGGTCCAGCAGCTGCTGCCCATAGGAGCTGGTGTACTATCTCTTTCTTCCTTTCCCTATGTCATATCTCCATGCCTCTGCCATTGTTTACTGTGCTTCCAAATAAACTCACTGTACCTAAAACTTGGATCCCAATTAGAACAAAGGGGTGGACAATAAGAACACAAGAGAACAGCCCACTAATAATATGTATATGTGTTAGGTAACATTTATCACTCAACATCTTTTTTTTTTTTTTTTTTTTTTGTGGGACTTGCCAGGCAGGCACTTGTGCCATGGAACTATCTCCCCAGTCCCTATCACTCAACATCTTATTCATGCTCTGTTATAAGAGGCTATAAGGTTCATACAGAATTCCTGCTTCTCCGCCTCTCCACCCAAATCTCCACAAACTAAGTAAAGAGAACACAAAAACAGTAACCCAGGACTAGGCTTACCAGAGGTTTTACTATTTTGCTATGCAGAATTAGCACTATCCTATTTGTTTAACTGTTCACTAGGGCAAAGCCCTGAAAAGGTAAAAGACTAGCAGACAGAATGCTGACTCAGAAGACTGCCTTAAAAGGAAGAAAATTTTCTACAGAGTTAAGGCCTGTCAGTTCTTATATGACAGTTCCTAAAATATACAGAAAACACATAGAATGTATAAGCTTCCTCTCGGGGTTGACAGCTGTTGGCTACTCTACCTTTTAAAACTAACTTTTCCACCTTCCACAAGGGAACATCACAGGTGCTTTCCAAAGATGGGTCTTGATCTATGGATACATGCAGGCAGCTTGCTTAGGTATTCACAAACAGACTGATATTACAAAATGCTCTGAAGAAGAGCTGAGTGTGGTGGCACATGCCTGAAATCCCAGGACTTGGGCTACAAAAGTGAGTTCAACACCAGCCTGAACTGCATAGCGAGTCTCAAAAAGACCAAAAAAAAAAAAAAAAAAAAAAAAAAAAAAATTGCTCCGAAGAATTCATTTACAGCATTTTGTAGCTGTCTACTGGACCCTTGCCAGCATTAAAAGTTGGTTGCCTGGGATACTTCATTAAATATTTACTCAATGTCTCCTATAGATCGGGCACTGTTCTAGGGAAAGGAATACAGAACAGATCACAAGAGACCCACCATCCCTGCCCACATGAAGCTGACATCCTAGTGAACAAAGAAAAATATCTACACATAATGTGGATAAGAGGAAATTGGTTCAACAACAAATTTTGTGTATGTACATGTAAGGTGGTACCACTTAGTACCACCTTACAGACTACCTGGAAGTGATGGGTGTGGGTAGTTGTTTCATATAGGGCGGTCACAGAAGGCCTCTCAGATAAAGTGGCATTTTGAGCAGAGCTCTGAGGCAAATGAGGGAGCAAGGTACATGGATGTCTGGAAGAAGAATATTCCAGGGAACAGCACAGAGCTCTAGGCTATTTCAAGATATAAAGTAGCTGCTTAGAGCTACCTGCTCCCGTTAGAGCTATGTAGAAGTAAAGATTATTTCAAAGGGGCTGGGTGCAGAGATACATCTGCATCATCAGGGCTGCTGGAAAGACTGCTCTTCAGAAGCTATGCTGACACTGATACTGCCTCCTGGACTTGGGCTGGCTGAAGCCTCAGGCTGACGCTTGCTAACGCGTAGTGCTCTAGGCTCTCCCACTAATTCCTGCTGTGGGCTGCAATGGAAATGAACAAGAAAACAAAGATAAAATAGTTCCAACACCACTTACTCCCAAAAGAAACTCAAAACGGGCTGGCGAGATAGCTCAGTGGTCTAAAGCGCCTGCTTAGGCAAGCTTAGACAACCAGAGGGACTGTGGTCCAATCCCTGGCACCACATGCTGCCCCAGACATAACATAAGTAAAGTTTAAAAAAAAAATTAATGAAAAAGAAACTCAAAATAAACAAGCATACTAGAACTGTATGAACACAATTATTTAAATTAGCTACAGTGACTGCCCATTAAAAACAAAAGGATTAAAAAAGAAAATGAAAAACCAAAAGCCAATTAAAGATATACCTTAAAGACACCCAGTTTCTCCTTTAAATAAGGGGTCATGGACAGCAACAACTTTTTTGGTGTAAGGCCCATTCATCCCTCCCAATGAGATACACCTCTTCTCCCCACCTTCTTATCTAAAGCTAAAGGCCTCTGTCGGCAAAAGAAAATGATCTTGTCAAAATCGCACCTGCAAACATAATTGTAAGCACAATACAGGTGCTATAAGGAGCGCAATGATGCAAGAAAGAACATTCTTAGCTACCACATCTGCTGCCTAAACCCTTGTTCACTACCTTAAATACTTATTTAAAAATAAATAAAATAGAAACCAAATAAAAATAAAAAAATTTAAAAACATTTTTCACTCAATATTCTTTTGGAAACTCACTGGCCTTCTTGGCAGTCTACTCTATGTGAGTAAATTCTTGCCTTCTCATGGTTTTTGTTGGTAATTTCTTCTTATCACCTGCTTTACCTGCCCTATAGCAGTCTCACAGGGCATTAACCATAAAATAAAACCTGGTGTCTGGTGGTATAAACACAAGTATAGATTTCTATTTCTTTTTTCCTTATCTTGATAATCTAACTTTAAATCATATTTGGATATTCTTACCCAAGAAATATGTTTTGAGTCTAAAGCTGAGCCAAAGTCCAGAAACAAGCTTCTGGTATAGGTAAGAGAAGATTTGGTGTCAGACAGCCCTCTATAAATAGGCAGACTATGGAAACATTAGAAAAAATAGTTATCCAAAATCCCTGTTTGACATTTTTATACTCTATTGTGAAGGAGGATTTCTATAATCACATTTTACATTGAAAATGTCACTGTAAGGGCCAGGCTAAGTTAATCATTACTGTAAGTTAGCTCAATGGGCTACATACGTGTTTAGGCAAGCACAAGGCCCAAAGTTCAATCTCTAGTACCACATGCTGTGCTATCTTTTCCCCCTGGGCATGCTGAGCTAGCCATCAAGACCGAGCATGGTGGCACAAACCAGTAATCCCAGCTCTGGGGAGGTTGAAAACAGGAGGATTACAGAGTTTGAGCTACATAGTGAGACCCCTACCAAATACATTCAAAAAAAAAAAAAAGTCACTGTGGGGAAAAGAAATCTAAGAATTACTATTCCATCTTATTTTATTTTTTTGTATTTAGTACAGGGTCTACAGGGTCTTACTATGCAGATTGGATTTTGCAGTGATATTCTTGTTTTCAGTCTCCTAATTGTTGGAACTACAGGCACACACTACCAGTCTATTATTCCACTGTAGAATAAGCAAACAAACAAAAAACTAAATATGTGAGGTGATATAAAATTGTGGCCAAGTAAGGATATAAACATGAAGAATTCGGGGCTGGGGAGATAGCTCCGAGGCACAAGTGCCTTCGTGGCAAGTGCAAGGTCGTGAGTTTGAACCCCGGTCCCGCAAAAAAAAAAAAAAAAAAAA
>PVJA010044673.1:0-16043 GCA_004027025.1 Myocastor coypus | reverse complement strand
AAAAAAAAAAAAAAAAAAAAAAAAAAAGAGTTCTTCTGCATGTTCTGTTTGGTACCACTGCCTTTTTTGATTTCAGTTTTAAACTGTATCATTCTCAGATTTACATACTAGTGTTCGAACTCAATAAATATTACAGAAAGGGGAGTTTTTTCTGAGAGCTTGTAGCAAGTAGTTCTTAGTAAATTCAATTGCTTTTTTGTTTTCATCACTGTCTTAACTAACAAATTATTTAAGATATTCTAAGAAACAATTGAGAATCTAAATATTACAAATGCTGATAAGGTTGTCTAAAAAATATAAATTTATGATATAGTGAATAATAAAGCCGCAACCTAGCTTTACAAATATAACCTATGGTCAGTATTGCCATGGGTTTTTCTAAATTTACCGACAAGAACAGAGAAATGTAGTACACGAAGGCTACGTATTTTTCAATGTCACTGCATGAGAACAGTTACACACAGTGTGTGAACTATTATAAAGGCATTCATAAAATGCCCCCCAAAAGATTTCATGGCATGCTACTGAACTCTATCGAGTAATTTCAGCTATTTTCTCTTTAAAAAGACAAAAATTAAAGGCATATTGCCTGCATGCAGTGCTAATCTACAATGCAAAAAATTCTGCCAAACTGAAGTGAAAAAGAAAGCAGTATTATAAGCCTATAAAATGTAGCTTTCACTTGGGACCACTCTGTAACGGATTAGTAATGTTTAAGACCATAAAATAGATAATGGCCTAATTTTTCCTACCAAAAAGAAAAAAATGTTTATAGGGCATAAGCCCTGTCAGTGAGTAGCCTGGAATCAATTAGGCAGTTGTCATCCCTACAGCAGAAGCTGCTCTTTTCTTTAAATTACTTATTCATCCATTCTGCAAACATGCATTGTAGCACTGACCATGGGATGTGTTGAGAAGCTGTGGTGGTAACAGGCAGATGTGGCTTACAAACAGGCAGCTGGCAGCTTAGCAACCCACTAATTCAAGTCAACTTCGCAACTCTTAGACCAGAATGATCACTTATAAGAATTTGGAGCTGTGGCTAGCCGGATAGTTCAGCTGACTAACGGCATCTGCTTAGAAAGATGCAGAGACCTTTCTGAGGTTTGATCCCAGAATACCATGCGAGCCCCATCTCCAGGGCACACAGAGAAGGCAACTGAGACTGGGCATGGTGACACACCTGGCAGGCTGAACACAGGTGCATCACTATCAGTCAAACCTGTGTAGTGTGACCCTCTGGACCCTGCACTAAATGCGTTCAAAAAAAAAAAAAAAAAAAGAGTTGGAGCTGACCCCTACAACAGCTCCTAGAAGGCTGAAAAGTAACAACTACCTTCACATTTGCACAAGAGAAGCACAGACATTCCCCAAATCATACAGCGATCAGTAGTGAGCACCGACCATGTTTCTCTCTGCTGGCTTCTAGACTTGACTAAAATCTGGGAAAGTCACCTCTCTGATCCCAAAACTGTGAGTTTCAACCTGAGTGGAGCCACTCATGTCAGAACCACGGTAGTTAAGAAAAGGACCTGAAGTTGAGATGGGATGTGAACAGAAATCTGACAGCTATGAAATGATCAGAACATGTGTCAATATACAAGTGCCATCCAACAATGTGGTGAATGCTGCTGCCGAGCGCCATCCAATGGAAAGGCCAGGATATGCAGTCTGGAAGTGGTGGGTCACATCTGGGTAACAGTGGGTGACAAGTTTCACTTTGTTCAGTAGGTTGGGGGCTAAGGTTGAGAGAAGGTGTTTTAAAGTACACTGTAAATCATGGATCACAAACAATGCATTAATCTGAACTTTCATCAGTTTCACTGAAGTTCTGTGAGGTGTCACTTCAGATTCCAGCTTTTTAAGAGATGTCATTGTAGGTGATGAAACTTGGGTTTATAATTAGGATCCTGAGACAAAGATTCAAAGTCCTCAATGGAAATCACCCAGTTCTCTTCATGAGAAAAAAGAAGTGCATCATCCAAGATCCAACATCAAGGCCATCTGGGTTGCTTTTGTCCTAGGTGAAATTCTGTGAGCTGAATTCTTGTCCAGTAGCACTACAGGGCAGCAGAACATCGTAAGGACTTATTAGGACATTTGATCAGCAATCTACATTAGACATGGTCTGAGAAATGGACGAAGGGTTTCTCCACCATCATGACAGCACTCCACAAAGCACATCACTTCTGCTATCTCATCTGCTGTCAAATAAAAACATTACAGGGTGTCCTAATCCTCTAGACCTGATACCACAAACCTTCTGGCTTTGTCCCATAGTCAAAATGGTAGATTTGGAAGTAGACACTTTGACCCCAGAGTATGCTACCTCTGCTAAGAATGAGTTAAGAGGTCTAAAAGGATATTTGTTTGGACTCAATCATCATTTTTCCTTCAGTGATTACAGTTCCTAAAATGACAATAACAACATAGTTCCTTCTTTATACTGTAGTACTGTTGTGGAGGTTTGCAGGCTAGATCTACTTTCTTCTCTGTTGTCCCCCAGGAAAAGCTCCCTGCCCTTGCCCAATGTGTCAGTCAGCTCTCCTGTTTCTGTGACTTGGTACAGTGCCTGACATCCAGAACTTAAAGGAGGAGAAATCTCATGGTTCAGGGGATTCAGGCCATAGCCAGCTGGATCCAAAGCAGGTAGATCAAGGTGGGGGAGCCTGGCAGAGGGAAATTGCTGACCTAGTAGCAGCCAAGAAGCAGAGAAAGGAAGGAAGAGCCAGAGATAATGCTACACTCTCAGGTCACACCCTCAGCACATTCAGACATAAAGTCAAGAGTGGGTTAAGGCACTGGAACTCAACTTCCACACATCCATCTCTGAATACATGAGGCTCTGGGGAAGCATTTTATATCTAAACCATAACCTGGAGTAGGAAAGAGATTGTTTCTATATTCTGTTCACTTGCTTCTACCCTGCCTTAACTGCACATTTCTTGGTATTCTTTTCTAAGCATTATCCTTTATGACCTTGGAAATCAATAGTTTCTTATCCAAAGGAGAGCTCAGAAAATCAAAGTGGTAGGCAAGTATGAGACTGCCACTACTTATGAAAAATGCCATGACTCTAGTGGCACAGTTACCACACAAAATAGAATTTGCCTGTAAGGAGAATAAATAAATAAATAAGAATTATTTATTAATTAAATAAGAATTAAATAAGAATTATGCACTCTTAAATAAGAATTATGTTGGTGGGAAATTGAATTTATAATATCATACCCCCAGTTCTTCCAGGGTCAAGTTAAGTCCAGGGATTATAAATTAAGAATCACTCTATTTAAGTTTATTGATTCATCAAGCATGGGTAGCAGTCCATTTTGGCATCAGCCAACAAACCTCATGGGTTAAGAATCAGTAAGAAGTATCTCCCCAATAAGACATTAAGGTACCCTTTTCAAAATCAAATAAATTTGCATGGATGGGACAAATACAAAGCAAGAGAAGACAAACATAAGAAGCCAGCCTTTACCCATCAAGTTCAGAAAATGAGGCAGACTCCCTCCATACAGCAGCATTTTGGAGAATTACAGATTTAGCCAATGATATTTTCCTGCATAAGTCAGACAATACATAGGAGGAAAGAGAAATAATTTTTTTTAGCATTCTAAAGTATGCTTTGTGCCATGATGGCCCAACCCCCGGAGCACGCTGAGACTACAATTGAGACTAAGCGTGGTGGCACACGCCTGTAATCCAGTGCTTGGGAGGCTGATAGCAGGAGGATCACTATGGGTCCGATCTGTGTAGTGAGACTCTATGGACCCTATACTAACTGCGTAAAAAATAAATAAATAAATAAATAAATAAATAAATAAATAAATAGTATGCTCTAGCATGCCAAGTAGGGCACTAGGTAATCCAACCAGCCAGCCCTACCTTTGGCTTTACCACAACCTTCTGTGAAAATAAATACTACATGAGGCCATTCTGTAATTCTTCCTGAATTATTGTGTTGACACAGAATTTCTTAATCATGCTCAGGGAAAACTGACAACCATTTGGGTTTTTAAAAAGAATATTAGGCCAATTCCACAATGAATGTGGAAATAGGAAATCATTATATTTTTACTTTCATATTATTGGTGCTGTCAGGTCACCAGAGATTGTGTCTGGTTGGAAATTAAGTCAACAGATGATGTTTGGTGACCAAGAGGTCTATTATTTTTATTGCCCTCACATGACTCCACATGAACACCGATGTCAATGTTTCAACTACTATAATTATAAGTCATGCTTGATTTACAACAAACTCCAAAGAGACTTAGAGACATTACAGTTGCAAGATAGAAGATACTAAAAGGTAGAAGAAAATTCAGGTCAATCTGTATTAAGAGAAAAACACAATAAAAAAAAAATGTTTGAGCACTGGCCCACAGTCTGGCTCTACTGTAATGGTGAAATGTCAGGTTATCTTTTTCGTATATATGCTTTGAGCCATTTAGCTTTTGAAAAAGGTTTTTTACCAAAATCCAGACTTTCATTAACCTAGAATCTTATACTGAGTTGGAGATGAAATAAAGCACTCATGCCATCCTCCTTGGGGGGGGGGGGCACACCCAGGGAACAATGACACAGTTGCTGTCAACAGCAGTCCAGGAGCAGAACACGTGCCACAGTCTGTACCCCATCTTCACGGCCTTCTCTGCAGCCTGGGTCTGATGGATGGTCTTCCTTTCTGAGCCCATGGCACTACTCATGGGCTCATTTGGGCTGACCTTACCAGTAGGGCCATTTCTGCAAAGCCTTCCATACAAGTTGAACACAGGGACATGGGTTTGTGATATGTGGGCAGGCAAGGTTGCACAGGCCCAGAGTTATTTCTGAACCATGGAATCATGCAACAGAACAATCACACGGCCCTGCCTTTTCACCTCCATTGGAGTTCACTTGCTGTCATCCTTTATCATGTCAATGGCCTTAACAGAAATGAGAACTCTTTAAGAGAAAATAGCCTTCAAGGCTTCCTTCCTACAACCTTGCTGTTTTGACTGCTGACATAGTTGCTAGAAAATTTAGCGCCCTCCCTTTTGCTGATCTTCTAGCAGAATTAGTTGCTGCTTTTATACCCTCTGCTGCTAATTTTACTGGCAAATCTCTTGAGGATTCCAGTCTAATTTTCTGCTACTAGAAGCAGAACTGCTGCTGTAGTAGGTCACCTAACATTATTTAATTCCTTTAGGGAATCTTGAAGAATATACCCTTAAGTGCAAATTGAAACACAAACATCAAATACAGACCATAAACCAATTTTTCAGACAGGTCAATTGATTACTCTGAACCATATAATTCCTACTTTCCCACAATCTTATAACAAATGTTACTGTAAATGTGTAACATATTAGTAACAGTGATCTATGAATTATATCATATTGTACTATTATGTTTATTACACATTCAGATATAACCTAGTAATGTACCTGATGCATTGAAGGTAGATTTTAAGGTCTTCTGGAAAACAAAAACAATTTAAAGTTCATTCATAATCTTGTATTTAAATTGCCCCTTACTCATCCGAGGCTCCAAATGCATACTTTGAGGATTACATGGCATTATTCTTTCTTGTTCATTCCCTTTCTCCATTTCTTGTACTTTAGCACATGGCCTCCTAAAAATAGAAGGTAAAAACGAGGCACTTCAAATTCCCTTAGAGCACTGCTGTCAATGCAAAGCAAGATGTCTTTGCAAGCATCTGTCCTGCCAAGTGCAAGGAAAACCGGGGACAGACAGAGGCTGGAGCCATCCTAAAGTGACAGTGGGGGTGCTCCGTTTAGTGTTCGTTCTGTCTTCAGCCCAAGAAGGCCTTCTGGGAAAGAATACTACTGGTAATGGGCTTGGAGTGTACGACACGTTTTTAATTTATCTGAAAATATCAGTTTAAAATGAAAAAAAAAAAAAAAAACCTGGAACAGCTTGGAACTAGGACCCCTCATGCATACTGTATACTAACCTTAAAAAATAAAAAAATAAATAAATAAATAAATAAATAAATAAATAAATAAATAAATAAAACTTTTTATCATTTTAGAAATGAAAGGCCAGGAGCAAGCATAGTGGATTCTGCCATAGGGTGTTAAGGGCATGGGCAGATTCTGGTAACACCCTGGCTAGATAACTGATAAGGAAACATGCATGATATTAATTAAATTATAGCCTTTTTTTCTGAAGAAAAACAATGAACACATAATGCTGCTGTAAACCGTGGAGCCACAGTTAATTTATGCTAGGTGATGTGAGGATTGTGAAAGTAGAACCATTAACAGGATAAAAGCTCAATAAGGTGATAGCACAACTCGCAAATCAGCGCTATCAGATGCCCTGGAGTCATTTGTCATTGGCATAATAGTCTAGAACTGAAAGCACTATACATTAGCTAGCCTATGGATGTAATCGGCTGGCAAGCATTGTAATTGTGGAAAGCAGCAATTAACTTTGGCTAGTTACAAAGTTGTGCTTAAATTTGTAATTATTTATAATTGATTGAAGATTATATAGAAATACACTGGAAACTTAAATGGGGACCATGGCAAAAATAGCATAGTAATAGCATAGCCTGGTGTACTCAATAGAAAATAAAGAAAGGACAGAGATACAGCACAGCACACAGGGTCTTCTTTGAGAGTTGGTGTCATTTACAGAGATAGCACATTTTGATAAGAATATTTTTCGGATACTCTTTGGCCCAAATTCCTGTTTGACTCACAACATCATGACTTATGATATTGCTAAGTCAACTGTAGCCCCCAAACAGTAATTGACCTATAACAGAAATTAATGATTTGTATTTTTCCCTTAATAAGTTAGAGAGAACTAAAGATTATCACTTGGCTAAAGCTGTTGCTTCTCACCAAAAGGTCCTACAGTTTCTTGAACGACAAGAGAGAAAAGTTGACTAATAAATCAGAAGTTTTAAGCAAATAGAAAGTAAGGAGAAGGGGTTAAATTAGGGGGAAAAGCAATTCTCTAACGTGATGATAAGTTTAAGTATTGGTGGACGGAACCTTGGGACACTCAGACATCTGGCTTGATACTATCTTTGGATGTCTATGGGAGGGTGTTTCAGAGAGGCTAGTATTTTGAATGGAGAACTGAGTAAACCAGATGTCCCTCCTGCATGGGTGGGCACCCTCTATGCTAGGAGCCTAAGAAGGAAAGGTGAGGCTCCCTTTCAATGTCCCCAGTACTCTAGGGCTTCTGACACAGACCAGAATCTATGACAGTTGGCTCACTAGCTTTCAGGCCTTCATGTTACCCCATGTTTCTAGGTTCCTGCTGATAGTAGCATGCTGCGGGGTGGCTCGGCCTCCCCAGCTGTGTGAGCAATTATTTGTATTAATAAATCTTAATTAGTGAATATATATATATGTATATATCTTCTCTGTTAAAGCCTAATTCATACAGTTTATCTGAGCACAGACTATCCCCTTTTTCATGCAGTGTTTACTCCAACTCTTGAAATTTTGCAAACATGCACTTGTTTTTTTCTAGAACCTGAACCCATTTTCTACTTAGAGAACATTATCTTACAAGGAAGGTAAGATGTTAAACAAGGTGAAAACACCCGAGAGATACTTTTTCCAACTTCCGTGGTGGCCAGCACATAGACCAAAGAGGTAAGCTTGACTAATCTGATGGACCTGCCTTAGATTCTGACCCAGAAGCTGCTAACAGTAAGAATTAGCAACTGGCAAGTAGTCAGTCCTGACCAAGGACAACCAGAGACCACAGGCTCCATGGCTATGGACAGTAATCCAAGGAGCGAGCCATAGCACATACTGTCTATGTCCATAGCAGCAGTGAGGTGGCTCCAGACCATGCTGAGGTTTATGTGATTTAATTTCTTTTTATTATTTTACTAAGAAAGAAACAGCAATGAGATAGTTTCATAACAGGTTAGTAGGACAGTTACAATAATACATTGCATATTGTTGTCTTTGTAGTAGTTGTTCAGAGTACAAGATGCAGACTTGATGTCTTGTACAAACACTATTAATACAAATCTTCTCATTGCACTAAGTGAAAGTAGCTGTATATATGGTCTAATAGTCCATAACAGTAGTGGGCTATCAGCACAACTGGCAATGTTGGAAACCATTGCCTTGAGCATTTTATAGCTCAATCCATTAATATGGTTTAATTAACCTCATGGTTAGGCTTTTCTGCTAGATGATAAAGACCAAGGTAAAGCAAAACCTATATAACAAAAGATGTCATTTTTGTGTCTGACAAGATCAGTCAAATCTCCTCAGGATTTACCCTAAAATCATGTTGGTTTTTTGACAGTGTCAGCCATCTGGATGAGACACAGTCATTGCTTGACCAATTTGCTCTCTGTGTAGGCCACACTTATGTACACAGGATGGTTAAGAAAACTGTTCCAAGAATCTCCATCAGATTTTTTGAAGCTAGTAGTTAATTGGTAGAATTCTTACCCTGACTAACTATATACGCTAAAACCCGTGAAGTAAGCAACTACACTGAAGATGACATTATGCAATACATGCTGAGGTTTCATTTGGAGCATTTTCCTCCTAGATTATATGGACCCCTAATCCTGTTTTTGACATTTTCTGGAGAAATTATAATCCACCCAATAACTTTTAGTTAAGTTATTTTCTGCTTGAATCAGAGTTCTGTTGCTTGTGATCACAAACCTCAAATGAAACAAATGACTGACAGCTATACAGTTCTGTCTTATTTTTTAAAATAGCAAAAGAAGAGTTTTTTACAGAAAGATTAAATCAAAAGAAATGGTAGGGGCAGACAAATAGCTCAGTGGATTAAAGCACCTGCAAGCAGGCGCAGGAACAAGGGGTTCAATCCCGGGTCCTGCCATGGCAGCCCCACACCAGGGCACACTGAGACAGCAATTGAGACAGGGCGTAGTGGCACATGCCTTTAATCCCAGCTCTTGGGAGGCTGTAAACAGGCATATCACCGTGAGTCCAAACTAGTAGTGAGACCCCGAACACCTATATACACGCTTCCCTAAATACAAAGAAAGAAGAAAGAAATGGCAGCCAACTAAACGTTACTACTAGCTAGCTGTGTGGCTTAGGTTTTTATCATGCACACCTGTTATCCCTCCAACTTTAGAGGTGGAAAAAGCAAGACTCACAGAGGCTTTGCCTGAAGTCAGTAAGCAAAGTCTTAGAAAATTCAGCTCAAATTTTTTGTCTGTGCTTAAGAAATAAAACTAAACAACATTAGCAACTTAGATGAAAGGATCCAAATTTAAATATAGTCACAGAGGTAAGCAGGACTTACATCATAATAGCAAAGTCCTCATGAAAAGAGGCTCCCACGCTGGCTTGGCTACTGTGCAGGAGGCACCAACTGTCCTTCTCTGCCTGTCTCACAAAGGCAAGGTGCTTTCTTTTTTATCACTTTACTTTTAATTGAGAACTAATAATTATATATTATATGGTTATGGGGCACAATGTGCTGATGACTGTAACAAGGAGCAGCTCACTATGTATTTCAGAATTATTAAAAGAGCAGATTTCAAATGGACTTGCCACCGAAAGCTGACGGTAATTAAGAACAGTTAGTGCTCAGAGAGACAGGAAATGTGCAGGAGCTAATAAACCCTGTACAGCCAAACACCTGACAATTAGCTCCTTTGATTACCCAGAGCAATGACACGTGCCTGCAGGCACTGTGGATGTCAAAGGGACTGGTTATAAATTTGTAATTGACAGATTAGATAAAAAGTATTCATTTGGCACTTCAAAATTGATTTTCCTTTTAACCATCATTGCAAATGCACATTAGTCACTTTAAGGTTAAAAAGAAAAGTCTAGGCTCACAACTACATGTAGCCACTGTTTCATACATGAGAAAATGTGGTTTGTGTGACAAGAGCAAAAGAAAGGATGAAAAGTATTGCACTCTTGCTGGCCAAAAATATCTGGAAGACAACCTGGCTGTTGGCCCCATGTTATGCTGAACATCAGCTGCCAGGCCATGGGCTCCAGGACTCAGAGGTAGAGGCTAACAGGTGCAGAGAGCCTTCTGTGTCCACAGGTTGTGTGTCATGGATTCAGCCGACCTTGCATGGAAAACAGAAGACAGAGACAGAGACAGAGATAGAGACAGAGGCAGAGACAGAGGCACAAACACAGACACAGACACAGACACAAAGACACAGACAGACAGATAGAGACAGAAAGATTGAACATGAGTAGATTTTTTATCTTTCACATCATTCTCTATGTAACAATTTGCATAGCATTTACATTGTATTAGGTATCAGTTAAATGATATCTAGAGTTGATTGAAAGTGTACCAAAGGACATGCATAGGATTTTATGTGATGGACCTGAGAATCTGCAGAAATTTTTTAACTTAAACTAATATATCCTTTAGCTAATGCATAAAAACAAAACTTGTCCATATCAATAGGGTCACAGGTGATATCAGTGCTTATATACTTTGTGTAATCTTTAAACTGGGCTAAATAATCTCATCTCTTCTAATGCATCGTTTATTTATGATGAAAGCCTTCACAATGCTTTTCTTCTAGCTTTTTGAAATGTACAGTTCATCGGGGCCATCTATGGTAGAGTAGCACCCTAGAACCTGCTCTCATCTAACTGTATTTTAGCACCCATTGTCCTTGCCCTACTGTCCTCAGTCCCCAGTAACCACCATCCACTCTCAGCTTCTGTGAGTTCAGCTTTTGTAGATTGCCACATATCAGAGAGAGCATATGCTATTGGTCTCTCTGTGCCTGACTTCTTCACTTACCACGGTGATCGACATTCTTATTCTGCCATCGTTGCAATCTTTTATTGACTGATGAGTAGCCCATTTTGCGTAGCACATTTTTGTATCCTTTGTCAGTTGTGGACACCTCAATTTCTTTCATTTTTTGTTACTATGAGTAGAGCTGCCATCAACATGGGAATGCTGCTATCTCTTGGGACAGATTGATTTTATTTCTGAATATGTACCCAGGAGTGGAATTATTGATCCATACATAGTTCTATTTTTTTAATTTCTTGAGGACTTTCTCTACTGTATCCATAGTGTTAGAACTCATTTACATTCCTACCTAGAAGGTTACCTAGAAGTTTAAAGGTGTTCAAAGCTTCTTTTTTCTCCCGGTTCTTACCAACACATGTTATCTTTAAGCCTTTATTGCAATAGGTATTATCAGTACCTATAAAGATAACTTTGTAGAGATTTTTCCTTCAGAGTTGTTGATCTAATATATAATATTAAAGAATTTCTTGGTATTCAACAAAACTGGTATTACTAGAACAAATACAACTTCATCATGGTGTATTTCTTAATTAACATTGGATTATGCTCACTAATATTAATATATTTTTGCACCAATAATCAAGAAGATATTTTCTTTTATAGTCTTTGCTTTACTTTCATTTCTAATTCCCTTCTAATTTTACTTTTCTTTCTAATTTGTTTTCTCTTGATTTTCATTTATACCTATTAAATTTTCATGTGTATCTACTCATTCTCAAGCACCTTTTAACATATTCTTTCTCAGATATTTCTGTCTTTTTCCTTTCTTTCCTGAGTTCCGTAAAGTCTATTTTTTATTTTTTCATTTTTTTTCTCCCTCTGTTTTTGTGGGACCGGGGTTCAAACTCACAACCTTGCACTTACCAGGCAGGCACTTGTGCCATGGAGTTATCTCCGCAGCCCCTCAGTGAAGTCTATTTTTAGTTCTTCCAATTTTGTTCATTTCTCTTCTTAGGTCTTTAAGCTTCTAATTCAAGGTGTTTCTTTCATATTGTTAAATGATTGAATGGTTGTATAAATTTTGTTTGGAGTGTAATCTTAGCACATTTTCCTACTTCAGGTTTTGCTTTATGGAGTATGAGGGCCATTGCTCAGTTGACATACGTAAAACTTCCCTGATTCTTTGCAATGGTTCTGTATACATTTATTGATATTTTCTTGTATTTTTATGGCACTCTGATGATTTATAAGATTTCTAGCTTAAGGATGACATCCTCTGCTAGAAGCAGGTACATATACGTTTTAGGTGTCAGCTGCTCACACCTGTTGGTTGTGGGAGGAAGGACCGGGAGACCTCCAGCATTGAGCATCTGATCTTACAGGACCCTAACTGCACACCGTTTGCTCCTTTGCTTTTCATTTCCTAACTGCAACGGGTGCTTTTCCTTTTTGCTTCCTTTGTTCTTTCTTCCCTTAACAATATGTTTTGAACAATTCCTTTCACATACCTCCTGACCCTTTTTATGACACCTACTCTGAAGTCCTTTCCCTATAGTTCACACTGTGCTCTGCATGACACTGTTACCATAGTTATACAGAAAGAGTGAACTCAGCCTTTTCTGCGGTAGTTTTTGATGAAACCTCAGCCCCTTCACTGCCTTCTCATCTTGACTTCCCTGTAGTTTGTCTCGGTGGGCCTTTAGTCAGCATGGAGCCAGTGCAAGAGAGGGGCAAACAGACACAGGAGACTGTGCCCTGCAATGGAGTAGCTGCCTCTTCTTAGTTATAGTCCCATTAATGTTTTGGTGTGCTTTATTTTTAGGCTATTATAAATATATGGTTTTATGCAGATCTACATATCCTTTCCTGTTAGTTCTAATCATGGGAAGTATAAAGACATACAGAATCAAGTAGCAGTTGTATCTTCAACCTCCCAGAAGTCACCAATTATGATTGTTTAAAAGTTCTTGTCTGTCAACTTCAGATATGTGGATCATCTATCTGCTTTTATTATTTGTTTTCCCTCATCTACTGAGCATGTGATCTTTTTTCTTAGCATGGCCAGCAACTCTTGTTTGCAGATAGGAAGCTGTGCACAAAGGACCCATGGAGTTTCCACACATTGTCATATTCTGTAAGAAAATATTCTTTTTTTTTTTTTGCCATGGACTAAATTGTATCCTCCTGAATTCATATGCCAAAACTCTAAGTCTCATTGTGACTGGATTTGGAGGCAAGCCCCCTTCTAAGGAAGTAATTGAGGTTAAATGAGCCCATAAGCATGGGATCCTAAACACACAGGAGCAGTGGCATAAAAGGAAACCTTCCACCTCCCCTTGTGTCCCCCGTCCTCTTCCCTCCCTCTTCTTCCCACTCTAGCCACACACACAGAGAAAGGAAAGTTTATGAGGGAGAGGCACGAACACAGAGCCCCTGGGTCAGGCTCAGGCACTTGTGGATTTCCAAGAACTGACGAAAGCCCTGAGAAGAAAAGAGCTGACAATCACATTGCCTCAGAGCTGTTCTTGCTCTAGAATTTTAATTCACTTTATCTTTCTTCTTTTGACAGCTCTCAGATGGTTTTAAAAACAACTTTTGTAATATCTTCCATATACTTAAATAAGATGGTTTACCTGTCGCATCCTCTTCAGAAGCACAAGTCTTTCTCTAATCTTTACTAATTTGGCCTTTCAAAATAATTTAACAGAACTAACATCTGATTGCTAGAATGAGTGAACAAATATATGATTTGTACTAATTTTGCTTGATTTGCGATCTTTAGGAGCCCAATTTGCCACTCCAATGTGGAAGTCAAAATGTTATTTTGGTGTAACAGCAAAAGTACAGTGGGCAAGATTCAGGACTTTTGATACAAAAGGCATATTTTTAAATCATGAAGTGACCCTTCCCCCTTCCCCAACCCCCACCTTGTTGTAGTTCTTCGGCAGCCCATCTCCACCCAGGAGACTGCCAGGAGGACCTAGTGGCTGGTGGACCCAGTCTCACAACCATGAACCTTCACCAGAATTTGTCTAAGTCCCAGCCGCCCATCCTCATCTGGAAGACTGCCTGGGGAATCTGGTGGACCCCGCCCTAACCCCCATACACACTTGCTGGAGTTTGTCTAGGTTCCAGCCACCTGTCCTTGCCTGGGAGACTGCTAGGGGACCTGGACAGCCTAATCCCACCCCACCCCTACCCTTGCTGAGCCCCGACCACCCAACCTCACATGGAGGATTGCCAAGGGCACCCTTGCTGGACCTCAGCTGAGCCCCAGCCACTCCTGATTGTGCAGGAAGACTACCTTAGAGACCCAAAACCAGGCACCTAGAAGACAGCTACTAGGACCTGCAGAAGCCTTACTGAAACCTACCCTGTACCAACCCACCATTGAGAGAGCCTTTCAGAACTTAGGCCTGCCCTCATCATTATTGAATCCTTCTTCAGTTGTTACAGGGTCTGACTGTACAGCTCGGACTCCTAGTGATCCAACACTGGGATTATGGTATGTGCCACCACATCTGGACTCTGGCTTGCTCAGCCCACCATGGAGGCAGAGCTGGCATGTCATGTGGTGTTGAGGGCAGAACCATGGTCTCTGCGCTTGCTTAAAGGTTACCTACACAGACATTTTCATCTACTGATCTATCTTCCCAGCCCCCAGATACTACTTGAGCTCAGCCTGCCTTCCCCAGCTCCAAGGTGAAAGTGATATTGAGCCTCGCACAGCAGGAGCTTTGGTGAGCCTATTGTGTCCTCCCACTCTCATGAGAGCCTTGCTCACCCACACCCTGCCTCCTCTACCATCACTGTAGATTCAGGAAGGACATTGGAAGCTTCAAAAATGACTAAATTAAAGGGAGAAAAGTCCATCTCAGACCTTTAGCCCATTCAAAGCAAGTCCAGGAGACAAAGTCATAGAAGAAATTAGAAGTCACATACACCTGAAATTTCTGAGAGGATAGCAACTGAAGTAAAGAAACAACTCCATGAGGCTATGGAGGAAAGCAGATCAGAAATAATCTCTCAAATGAAAAAAGGACATGACAACAATCATGAAAGAATGGCTCAACAGATCTAAGGAAGACATAGATTTTTTTTTAAAATAGAAGGGAATAAGAAAATGATAGAAACAACAAATTAACAATACAGGAAAGAACTAGAGTGCATGAAACAGATTGGAACAGACATCCAGAACATTAAGAATTTCACTCAAGGTTGGCAAAATTGTTTGAACTAAATTGAAGGTAGAACTCAAACCGCAAAGATAGCATAGCAGCTAGTAAACATGAAAGGAAAGAGCTCTTTAAAAATAACAAGGAACAAGAAAATAATAACACAGCTGCAAGATGATATAAAGATAACATAAGACTAATAGTTATTAGTGAGACAGCTGGAATTAACACAAGTTAAAAATATTGTTTACAGAAGTAGTACCAGAAAATTTCCCAAGCATGGGAAAAGAATCTGACACACAGTTAAGTGAGGCATATAGAACTCCAGCTAGGTGCAATCAAAATAAATCTTCACCCAGACACATAATAATCAAGATCCCAGAAATTGAGCAAAAGAACAGAATATTAAAAGCTGTTAGAGAGAAAATGTACCTGTAATGAAATGCCAATCAGAATCAGATTTCTCAACACAGACCTACAAACTGAAAAGAGCTTAGAGTGAGATATTTCAGATGCTGAAAGAAAACAACTTTCAACCCAGATTGATGTATTCCACAAAGCTATCAAATTTAATGGAGAGATTAGACACTTTCATGACAAAGAACCACTGAGGAAATTCATAACAACTAAACCAACCCTACAAAGAGTACTAACAGATATTTTAGAGACCAAGATGACCACACTTCAAGAACAACAACAGAAAAGAACTACCAAGCAGAACAAGCAACTAAGCAGAAGGGGAAAGTAGAGATTCTACCATAGAAAAACAACATGACAGAGATAAGCCAACATATATCAGCTATAACCATCAACATAAATGGCCTCAGTTCGTTAATCAAAAGAAGCAGACTGGAAGAGTGAATAAAGAAACAAAATTCAACAATAAGCTGTATAGAAGAAACACATTTAATGGAAAAGGTCATTAATACACTCAACATCAAAAATGGAAAACTAGCTGGGCGTGGTGGCACACGCCTGTAATCCCAGCACTCGGGAGGCTGAGGCAGGAGGATCGGTGCGAGTTCGAGACCACCCTGGGCTACAAAAGTGAGCTCAAGGCCAGCCTGAACTGCATAGTGAGACCCTGTCTCAAAAAGACCAAAAAAAAAAAAAAATGGAAAACTATTCTATGCAACAGAAATCAAGGGGGAA